>OY755183.1:12192316-12390939 GCA_963576735.1 Bedellia somnulentella
CCACTTATATTTAATCCAATATGAATGTTCTGATAACTCGTGTCAATGCTTAACGCGTAGTAAATAGTAATTTGTAGTAGTAAAATGTGTGCTTATGTTATCGCTTTCATTTGCTCGTTAAACTCTGACGTGGGGGTCTTCCGATAGCTGGATTTCTACGCATTTCCATTAATTATTTATAATTACACACATCGCAATAGTTGTAAGGAAATTCTGTTTCCCTAAAACCTAATGACTAGTATAGTATATTACTATCACTGTTGATACTTAATTTGATAGGTAGGTTGCAAGGCATGCCGATGTACATAAAAAGTATTTTTATGTTACATTAACCTAGCAACATAAAGAGTCTAGCTAATCAAAAGACCTGTACTGCCGACATTAACTACCATATGGCCAGCTTAGAATGTCACTATCGCTTTCTACCCACGGGATTTGTAAGAGGCGAGTTCAAGTAGTGTTTGCGTTTCCTACCTCCGAATTTTAACTAATTCGGACGGCCACTTGTCTACCTTTTCAGATAGAATGCAAATGTTGGAAACGCCTAACTATCACATAATTTAATGTTTTTTGACATGAATTCCTCATGTGGGGATTATTACTCATAAATAAAAGATGATTTGAAAAGATTTTTTTTTCTTTCCTTTAATAACATCTTTTATTTATGAGTAATAATCCCCACATGAGGAATTCATGTCAAAAAACATTAAATTATGTGATAGTTAGGCGTTTCCAACATTTGCATTCTATATAAAGGAAAGAAAAAAAAAATCTTTTCAAATCATCTTTTATTTATGAGTAATAATCCCCACATGAGTAATTCATGTCAAAAAACATTAAATTATGTGATAGTTAGGCGTTTCCAACATTTGCATTCTATCTGAAAAGGTAGACAAGTGGCCGTCCGAATTAGTTAAAATTCGGAGGTAGGAAACGCAAACACTACTTGAACGTGTAAAAAAGAAACAAAGGATAGAGAAATTTCGCGCTGGATGCCAACTGACACTGTAGCTCAGTTGGCAGAGCGACGGGGGCGTATACCCGAAGGTCGCGGGTTCGAACCCCGCCAGTGTCGAGATTTTTCTTTGCTTTAATAACATCTTTTATTTATGAGTAATAATCCCCACATGAGGAATTCATGTCAAAAAACATTAAACTTTTGCAATTACCAAAACATCTCATTACGCTCCCAAATCTCAACTGGTTTTTCTGCTTAATTATCCAAAATAAACATTTTAACAAAGCAATTTCTTCTTTGCAGTCCCAACCAACCCTTCTTCACGATGTCGACATTCCAACGAAAAAGGCAACATTCGGAATGGGCTGTTTTTGGTCTAATGACTCCTTATTTGGAGCCACTCCCGGAGTGATCAGGACCCGGGTCGGCTACTCCGGCGGTACCACAAAAAACCCACATTACAGGAGTATGTAAGTATAATTGACGTTGGTGGTTTTAAGTTCGGGTAATTTGGTTTTAAGATTGTGTGTACTTTCTGTAATGAGCGAATTCCCGACATCCCAAATTGCAGTCAGAATAATAGGATGGACATGTTTCGGAATACTAAGATCTTTTGAAGTTAAATTGAAATAGTCGAAACTATTTTTTTTAAGATAACTCAATTAAGGTGCTTATGGTTGTGGCTTTATTAAACAATCATATTCAGATAAAATTAAAGAGAAGAAGAAAAAAGAAACTTTGCCCTTTTGCTAACTATAAAGCCAATTTAGTAAACTTAGCTAAGTCCCGACACAAAATCACAATATTACGTATCAGTCTATTTTAATAAACTTGAACGTAAACTATACTCCGATACTACGATACCAACACGTGTATACATACGTCGCTTTATGAATGATTTAGCACTTGTGAAATCGATTTCTGAAATAGCGAGTCATTCATTACTAATCGATAAGAATGACGTTCATGACTTTATACTGACGAATGCTCTAAGTATTGAAATACTTGTTTTTAATGTATTTGGCGATGTTTGTTTTCATGATGCAATAAGTCTTAAGTTATTAATAGCCTGTTGAAATTGGTTAGTGTATCAGGGTTAGGTATAAAAGCAAAATATGCAACCCAGTACTATTGTAATTTTATTAATATAATAGCACTCACCCATCAGGGGCATCCTATGTACTTTGAGATTGACAACCGTGATATTTCAATGTATAAGAACTTACTTCTGTCATGCAGACAGGCGTGGGTTCAAATTCCGAGTTGGGCTACACCAATTTGTCTTTTCTAAAGTCATATGTGTGGTTAATTTATCATAGTTCTTAATAGTGCGGGAAAACATCGTGAGGAAACACACAAAGCTGAATTGTATCTGTACAAAATGGCGACAGGCTTCTCCTATCAAGTGAGTACACTGTCCAAGCAAAATTCGTGTACTCTAAACAACAGTGACAATGTCACGTGATGTTCAGAAGTATGAGTACCTCTGCCAACCCTATCGGGGGTGTTCGGAGTGAACATTTGAGTCTTGAAAGATTTTTAAGTGATTGTTCGGCGATGGGGCTGATCATCCATAGCCGACAACCTTCACGTATGTTGTGTATATTAATGTGCGATCCTCGTATTTTCTGATAGTTTTCAAATCTATTAAATTCTAAAATGTCAGGACGTATACGAACCATTATCAAGTAGTAGCTTACACAACGAAAGAAGCGAGTAGACTATTTTTTAATTTTAGGAAATTAAATTAAGTTTACGCCGTTTTCTCAGATCTACTAAAATACGCATAAGTTGGTCAGAATCAGCCTAGCTTTTCCCAAACACTTTTATTACAAACACAGTGAAAGCTCTTATGAAATTGTTGGGTCATCTCACTGAATAACTATTTTTTTATAGTTTGTTTTAATTTTTTGCAAGAAATGATTGATATGATTTTAATGGAGGTTCTACTATGCAGTAAAACTATGCTAGTGCTATAAGCCGAGCCAGCTCAAGTCTAAGTGGCAAATAGGTCAAGGCGACACGATCAATATACACCACTTTCTTCAATGACGTCTATGTTTTACGATCTAGTTTCTGTGAAATTAACGATGTAAAATTTGTTAGTTAGTTAAAATATGAATTACTAGCTGACCCGACTTCGTACTGTAAATTTGCTTATGCCAAACTTTAGGCGTTTTTTCCGGTACTCTGAGATCAATCAGACGTGAATATTTTATTGGTAAAAATTTCCGGGATGAAAAGTATTCTATCTCATAATTGGGGTCATTATCTGGCATTCTGCTAAATTTGATTCATAAACATTCAGTAATTGAGAAGCCTTTTCACCTCAAATACACAAACGTCTAAACTTTCACATTTATAATATTAATAGGATAACCAACGGACGATTGTGGATACCGATAATCTGCGTATTATATTATACGACGAATTTACTTAAGTAGTGGTCGAAAATTCTTTATATATTAAAGGGCACAAGTCAACGGCCAGTCATATAATATTAACTATAATATTAAAAAGAAATTGCAGTAAGGTACCTTAGACTTGGCACGACTTTGTCTAGATTTCTTTACTATTGAATAGTAAATAAGCTGCTCCATCGAGACTTGGTTAGTTTTTTACAGAATGTTTTAAGTTACAATAATATTTACAATACTATCGTATCATGAATCAAGATAAAACCCAATTTGTGAACGAATTGAAACACTTTATCTTTTTTCTGCTTACCTAAGTTTTTGTTTCCGTGAAACCTAAATAAATAAGATAAGATGTCTGCAAACAAAGTTCTATTTCATATCTGTGCTGATAATAAAGTCAGACGTAGAGCAACTATTTATCTATTCGTACTTATTAGGTGATTAGTGAGTGATGCGGCACTTACGAACCTTTGTTCCATCATATTTTCCCTTACATACATACGCTGACTTTTACAAATGCCAAGTATGGGTAGCTAGAGCTCGAGAATTAGAATTTTCTCAGCTTCTTCTAGTACTCAAGTGGGAAAAGATACTAAATAAGTTTTTGGTGATGGGTTTCCAATCTTATCGTCCAACAATCACTTAAAAGCCCTAATTACAGAAGTTGATTTTTTTAGTTTTTACGATATCCGCGGGAACAAAGGGTCAGTGGTAGTCTAAAGATGTATGATATTTGAAGTGCACATTCAGCTTCTACTTGAGTATTAATAGCAACCTATGATATTCTTGATCATCCAGCGTTTCTCAAACCTCGAAATAAACTATCAAATTTTCAAAAGTTATTCCTAAACCCAAGTTGTTCTACGGCTTCCTGTTTCCGCATTGCAATATCGCACATCGTGAACACTAAAAGATCCGATGGCATTGCACGGCGACGTAACCAAGGTCGTCTCGAGTCAAATTGAATAACTAATAGACTCAAGGCCAAGGTGCTTCTTCACAATATGGCGTATCATTTTTGGAACTCCAACGTACATAAATATACTCACGGCCATAAATCCCAAAAAGGGGTAGCCAGAGCTTCGGAGCTAAGAAGCTCCTCAGTCACATTTGGAAGTTGATATGGGACAAGATGGTAAAAATAAAGTATAAAATCCTTTGAAAAAACCCCTATACCTACCTATATTCACCTCCTACTATACCCGTGGGTAGAAAAGGGTTAGTGACATTCGTAGCCGGCACTACACGGCAAGTCCAACATTATCCTAACTAACTAACCGTAATATAAATTCTGATTAGGGCTTACACCAATGTGTCTTTTCCAAAGTAACATGTGTATTTAATTTATCAAGGTTGTTAGCGGTGAGGGAATCGTGGCTTAGTTATAAATATTAATGTGTAAATGTGACAGTGTATTTATATAAAAACGGCGATAACGTTACCCGCTATCACGTGAGTACACTGTCTAAGCAAAAACGTGTACTTCGGATTTACGGCATGAACATTTGTGTTGAGTTGAAATAATATATACGGACATAGCACACAAATCAAGTTATTCTGTGTTACTTACATGGATACATAATCCGTTAAAGAGATTAATGGGCAAGCATTCCTTATCATATACCTGCTAGGCTGTAGAAACGGAATAGATTAATTGGAATGTAACTTCCTCTTTTAAAAAACTATAATATTTTAAGTGTCAAACTCATTCATAATTCTTCTTATATTTCAGTGGTGACCACACAGAAGTAATCGAGATTGATTTTGACCCGAAGGCGGTCACTTTTGATGATCTTCTGGACATGTTCTGGGCAAACCACGAGTATGGATTGACAACCAAACTTAAAAGACAGGTAAGTTACGCCTAATGATTACATATATGGCTATAGATCCCAAAAAAGTGGAAGCTTTAAAAAATAGACATTTCTCAGCTTCTTTTGGAGTTTGAGAAGGAAAAGATTATTAACCCTTAACTACTGACGTGTCATTTTGTTACACTATTACTGACGTACGTATGATATACGTCTTGTTTTTGTTGTAGTTGCTCTGGTGCATCCATTAAGTGTGATTTGGGTTATTTTTGGTTTTTATTTATTTATGTATGTTATATATAAAGTTAGGATACTAAATAAACAGTCATAATATTAACAGCAAAATATTTATTCATCAACAAACTTATGAGTATCAAATTAGAAATATGAACAAAAAATCATTTAGGAGACGTATGAGGTACGTACGTCAGTGGTTAAGGGTTAAGAAAAGGATAGTCAGTGAAAGGCCTTCGGATACCTACATAGCGATTGCTGGTGGAAAATTAAGTGATTACTTCAAAGGCCGCAACCTTAATCACCTCTTACGGCACCCTCAGAAAGAAATAAGTTTGTGCGCATCTAAGCCGACACTACACACCGTATTTATTCACTTACTATTTTTTTTATGCTGTGTAGTGTCGGCTTAGAATAGCACTACCCCGTTTCTTCTGGTGGGTGTACGTAAGAGGCGACTAACGGTATTGGGGCTTTTTAAGGGATTTTCGGGCGATGCGGTTGGAGACCCATCACCGACAACCTTTATTTTACCATCTTTTCCCCACGCAACTTCCAAAAGTGGCTGAGGAATTTCTAATTCCTTAGCTCTGGCTACCCCTTCTAGGGATTTATAGCCGTGAGTATATGTATGTATGTATTTATGTATTTTTTTTAATTAACCATAACATAGCTTAAAATAAATAGAGAATCATGTAAAGTCAAGGAAAAACTTTTTGCTGATCATTGTTTACATTCGCCATGGTGTAATCACATGATCAACCTTGAAATAGACACGTGGACAGTATAAGATTTTACGCTAAGGAATTCCCCGTGTTGAGTTTTTATAACATCATCACGATAAAAATATAGATTATGGGTAATGGGTTTGTAAGACTGGTAGTGTTTATAGTACCATAAATAATTTAATATTAATCTAAGTAGTAAAGTGAGTATTACACAATGTGGTTAGCAAGTGAAAAAGTAGTGGAAAAGTTAATAAGATAAATAAGTTAGCTTATCACTCTACACTTTCACTTGCAGTGAACCTATACACATTTTCTTTACTTTCCAGTACCAATCGTTGATCCTCTACCATGATCTCGAGCAAAGGGCAGCAGCGGAAGCCTCCTACAAAGTGATGCAAGAAAGATATGGCCAGCTTCGAACAGAAATTGCGCCGGCTTCTACATTCTATCCAGCTGAAGAGTAAATATACCATATTTATTACATACATACATACATATAAAGGCAGGTATTCATAGATGGAAGAATAAAAGAGCATGTATGAAAAGATTGATGAATGTAAACGAAACTCGAGAAGTTTACCAGCATCGTACAAAGTGGCGATCAATAGTTTCTGCCTACTCCAATGGGAATTAATGGTGTAGCGTTTGTACTATTCCTAGGCAATACTATACAATATAAAAACTTGGTAGCCTAAACTATTCATGGTCCAGTTAGTTACATGTCTTCCTCCGACCTTCATTACCAAATAGTACGCTACGATTCCAAACAAAGCTTCTTAAGGTTGCAAACCTTATCGTGCCCTTCAACCACTTGATGTTAGCAACATGCATATTCAGATCACCAATTGAATAAATGTAGTACTCGAAATTATGTCATGGCTGTGACTAGCAATTTTCCTGATTCAATTCCAAATTGGTTTGCATATAAACTATTTGATCTTGAACAAGGATTAGGACTGAGCAACATAGTTGTCCATATCGTGGTCACCTCAACTCAGGTTAAAACCTCATTTTTGTTACAAAATTAATACTTTATTTTAAAAATCACACAGTTTTAGTTTAGAAATTTAGTACTTGTAAACTTTACTGTTAATTACTGTATTACATAGTTAAAACACCCAAGTATGAGCCAAAAATGAAAGTCGTTTAAATTTTGCTACTATTAGTATTTTTATAATCTGTGTTACAAAAGAGATTCAAGTTACAATTTGGTTAGTTATTATATGATTTTAAATATACATAATATCTTGTCATAACTATAGTTAAAGTTTAGTTTTGAAGGAAAATAAACCACTAGTACACTCGTCAGCCTTTAATGAAGTTCGATGATCTTCAAGCCCTTTTTTGTAAATGACGACCACGCCTTAAATTATTGAACTCAAAAACCTTACAAGTAATTTATCGCATGCTTGCATCATCCAACGCAATTTTAATAAGTTAAACCAAGGAACTGGTATTGCAAGTAACAAATAATAGAGGGTAATTATTGAAGCCGCTCGACCGGCCTGCGGCATGGCAACAACGGGCATATATTTTTTAAATGAAGAATGATACGAACCTCCATGCTGTCATCGAGAGATGTCAATGTCCGGACGATGTTGCATTATTTTGTCAATGATTACGTCGAACACTAAATGGGTAGCTAGCTAGAAAGGCTAGTCATATGACCACCTGCTCAGAAAGTGACTTTTAATGCACTGAATTTGGCCATGTAAAGCGGCTTATTAGTAATTATGACGTTTTCTTAGTGCAATAATGTAGTGTTTAATCTTTACACCATGAGACCCATCACCAAAAACCTTTATTTTACCGCCTTTTCCCCACTCAACTTCCAAAAGTGGCTGAGAAATTTATAATTCCGTGAATTATAGCCGTGAGTATATGTATGTATGTTAATCTTTATCCATCTTCTTTGTAATCATGATAGACGATATATATATAAAAATACATAGATATAAACTAAGTTCATCATGGAACACTAAAAAATATATTTGTATCTTATCCCCAGCTACCACCAGAAATATCGCCTGCAAGGACACAAAGATCTCTGCCAAAGCCTAGGACTGGATGCTTCAAGACTGCAGACCTCTCATTTAGCAGCAAGACTCAACGGGTACCTCGTAGGCGTTGGCGGGAAATCTCAATTTGAAGAAGAAGTCGGAAAATTTGGTCTCACAGACATCCAGGCTGACTATGTGCGACGTGAATTGGAACGCAACGAAGGAGGCGGTTTGGCTTGCTAGCTGGACTAGCTAGCAACCTTTTTGGGGATTAACTTTTTAAAGTATCTACCTAGCCCTTATCCTTTGTTAATTTTTTTCATATTCCACTTTATTTTGTAAGGAATGCTGCTTTTAAGCGTATATTTAACAGGGAAGTAGTAAGCTTTTTCATCCTCATGTGTTCGTTTGTGGATCAATATTATAGTAAAGACATGAGTTTTGGGGCTAAAAGAACCTGTTAAAAATTAATCAGATATATAGACAGAGGGCTTAATGCCCTAGTAAGGTTATATTTGCTTTTATAAAAAGAGACAAACGTTTGCTTAAAGGGCTTGCGATTCTCATATTAGACTGGGACAAGGTATATACTCAAAACTGTTAAAATCTTAGATGTAGATAGCAAAATATTTCTAATAGAATTTAGGAATAGAACATAGCTGAAAAAGCTCATATATATCGCATTTTTTCATAATACAATATGCTACTTACTCCCATGCTGTTTATTTTAAAATACGGCAACGTGATTTTGTAACAACACAATACCTCTTTTGTAGCAAAAATTATTATGCCCCTTTTTGCCTTGTAGTGAAATATTAATTCATGAATATTCAAGTCCAGGCGTGATAAATTGTATGAAATTCGGGAAAAAAGTAATAGATCATTTTATATTTTTATTATTTTATTGTAAGCTGAGTTAAGCCCGTTGCTAAGTAGGTAGTAGATTATATAAGAGAAAATTCATTTTTAATAAGGTTTATTTCTGTTTGTATACTGCTGCTTATTATTTTCTAATAAATATATTGTTAACCTCTTTCAATATAAACTATAAATGTCATTAAGACGATATTGTGATATTCAGAGATATTATAAGATAACTATTAAACGAAGATATGTAGCAAACATTTATTAAATATTCTACTTTAGACATTGTTATAAAGAACTATGAATTAATTATATTTTCATAGATAATGCTTAAATAACTTGGCTGGACCATTATTTACATTCAAGTATATTTAGTATTTTAATTTTCCATAAGTAACTACCTACGTAGGTATATTTTAATTATAGCAGTATTTTAAGATATGTGTTTAATCTATGTGACTATTTTTGCACTATCAAGTTATTGTTTAAGTAAAAGTAAAGTTTCACTGACAGTGTTTGTTTTATTTTCCAAAAACTAAGGTATACTGAATATTGATAGAAGTAGAATAAGACTAAGACTTTATTTACTTTATTTTATAATTAGAATAAGACTTTGCTGTGTAGTGTCGGCTTAGAATAGCACTACCCCATTTCTTCCGGTGGATGTACGTAAGAGGCGACTAACGGTATTGGGGCTTTTAAGGGATTTTTGGGCGATGCGGTTGGAGACCCATCACCAAAAACCTTTATTTTACCATCTTTTCCCCACGCAACTTCCAAAAGTGGCTGAGGATTTTCTAATTCCTTAGCTCTGGCTACCCCTTCTAGGGATTTATAGCCGTGAGTATATGTATGTATGTATGTAGAATAAGACTACACCATTTTTTCCCGTGGGTTCTTAAGATACGACTTAGGGTATTGAGGCCTTTTCACTGACTTTGCGATGCGGTAGCAGAGGCTCATCGTTAAAAACCCTATTTCTTCCCCTTTAAACTTCTTAAAGTAAATGAAGTATATCAAATTATATTTATAATTATGTTAATTATATATATATTAGTACCTCTGCCAACCCCTTCGGGGATATTCGGCGTGAACGTTTGTTTATTTATTATTATTTTATCAAATTATCCTAGAGCTCGTTTTTAAAACATACTTTTTTATATCTCAAATCGATAAAGGACATAAAACTTAACAACTTTGCCTATGGAATACATATCTAAAATATTTTAATTTTCAAAATAATTAATACATAAACAGTGTCGTACCTAGATCAAACTGAGAAAGTATAGTGAGGTTCTTAGCCTCAGCTGAAATAAAAAAAAATATCTTGTGATTTGACCATTTGTTTTTTATTTTAGTTTAGGCTAAGAAACTCACCATACTTTCCCAGTTTGATCTAGGCAGTAACACTTTTTAATTATTAATTATTTTGAAAATTACAATATTTTAGATAATCATTCCATAGGCAAAGTTGTTTACTTTGATGTCTTTTATCAATTTAAAATATAAAAAGGGTATTTTAAATCTTTTTGTTCATGAAAACCTCATGTGGGGATTATCCATACTAATATTATAAATGGGAAAGTGAGTTTGTTTGTTTGTTTGTTCCGCTTTCACGCCGTAAATACTGAACCGATTGCTTTGAAATTTTTCAGACGTGTAGTTAGAAGTCTAAATTAAATAATAGGGTACTTTTTATCCCGGAAAAAATATGTTCCCACGGGAAATCAAAAATATTGTTTGCTTACTAAATGCATTGGAGATGGCGCTGTGTATCGTTTAAAACAACGTAAAATATTGTAAACTAATATAAAAATCAAAATTTAGAAGCTTAATGGTACGGTAATGCATCCCCGAAAATAAGGAACTCCCGAGCCATGATGTACTATTTTTTTATCGTATACATTTTTTTTTACATCTACTTATATTGCAAACGAATATTAACATGTAAATATAGAAACTAAATGAAACGACGACGATTCCTTGAAACTAAGGAATCCGCAAGAGTTCTCATAGGAACATCAAAAAACCTTAACTCATATATGGCTCAAAATATTGCAGCGATTATTTTTATCATCGATGGAATTCACATCAGACACTTTGTTAATGTTCATTTTGGAAAGATGAAGGGGTTTCATCAATTTAAATGACAAATTTGTTTATCAATAGTAAGACTAATGTGAAATAAAGCGTAATAAAAATTTGACACCGCCCCGGTAACGTCTCCGTGGCGTAGCGGTATAACTAACTACTATGAATATTTAATTAGAACTATTATGAATCAATCGTCCCGGGTTCGTATCTCAGGTAATTCAAGCTTTTTGTAAAAAAAAAAATTGTCAGCTTAAAATAACACTATATATAATAATAACAAGCACTATCCCTTCAATTTAGCGATTATTTTGGAAGGAGATCCACCACTAATCATCCCTATATTGCCGAGCAATCGCTGCAAGCTCTCCCACTATCACCAACGGTCAGTGTAGGGGGCAGCACCGGGCCGTCGCCGCAGCGCCAAACTACTATCCGTATCTGTACTTACTAGAGATATTCTCATTTCTGAACATAAAAACTTGGTATATTTGTTTCATGATTCTTATGAACAATTAAAAAGGAATTTTTGGAACTCATCCCCTAACGGGTTGATATAGCAAATGAAAGTTAATATAGAGTTTTTTTACATTTTATAATAAAACTTGGTGCGATTGAATTTATGAAATCCAACTATCAATCATTCATGAATATATGCTAACAAACATAAATTCCATAAAAGGGTGGCCATAGCTTCGGAGATACTAATTCTTCATCCAATTTTGGAAATATATTGATAAAAGATAGGTTAATAAAGGTTGTTAGTGATGGGTCACAAACTGCATCGCCCAACAATCACTTAAAAAGCCTCAATGTCCTTTATGTCATTTACAACGCCCGCGGAATTATAAATATAAAAAACAGAAGTTGAGACAGTGTTTCGGTATTTTGGTATTATGTAAACTGGATGCAAAAAATGAAGTCCACGCGGACGAAGTCGCGGGGCAAAAAGCTAGTTACTAATAAATAAAGGAAAGAAAAAAAATCGGGTTTGATTCCCGCCTGTGTCGAAATTTATCTTTCCTTTATTTATTCTTTATTTATTAATAAAAAGGGTATGTTTAAAAACGAGGTCTAGGCCAATTCTGAAGTTTTAGCTACCTCTTCTAGGGATTTATAGCCCTGAGTATAAGTCGATATTTATGTAACATATA
This sequence comes from Bedellia somnulentella, assembly GCA_963576735.1. Lineage (NCBI taxonomy): Eukaryota > Metazoa > Arthropoda > Insecta > Lepidoptera > Bedelliidae > Bedellia > Bedellia somnulentella. Next base: position 12,204,574 of record OY755183.1, read on the forward strand.
TGTGAAAGTAGATAGTCTGTTTGCCGACTTGAGTAGTAATGCCTTAAAGTTTGTAAGTATAACGCCCGATTTCTGAATTGAGTATTCCAGCTGAGAACAACTTAAGTATCGTTCTGTCGCATTGAAATCTTAACAACTGAATGAGACAAAACGATACTTAAGTCGTTCTCAGCTTGAATTCTCAATTCAGAAATCGGGCGTAAGTGTTTGATACTTTACATTAAGCCATTGTGAACTTAACAAACTGTCTAGTGCTATAGATAATACTTACTGTATGACGCCTATAACGATGTATGCTTCTCAATCACTTGTTCTGAGCCCTTGCACGAAAAAGGGACACCTTCATATATTGGTGGGATCACGCCAAAATATCGTCTTATACTGCCAAAACGAGACTCGTTGAAAGCAGGGTTCTGATAACGATTTGACAGGGTAAGTATAATAATAATTATTCTGACTTTAAAAAATCATTTCCCATATTGTCCCCACCAAGAGGCTCGAGCCTACCCTATATAGGGCGATTGGCCATAGTCCACCTCGCTGGCCATGTGCGGGTGGGCAGACTAACGACTTCTACCATGATAGTAGCCGGGACCGACGGCTCAACGTGCCCTCCGAAGTACGGAAACATCTTAATTTTCAGATTATCAGGTGATACAAGCCTGCAATATCATCCGAACTGGGTTAAATCTTGAAAATTAAATTTTGTTAGTTTACCCCAGGGAATCGAACCCGAGACCTCCGTTATTGAAGCCAAGCGCCCTATCAATTTCCAAATTTGGCTGAGGAGTTTCCAGCTCTAAAGCTCTGGCTACCCCTTCTTGGGATTTATATAGTTGTGAGAATATTATTACGTATGTATGTAGGATACAATCTAACAATCGCATTATATAAAAATATACTGCAAGACTGTAGATGTTTGTAGCAATACAATCATAGATTTGAAGCCTGAATTCTGTTAGTATTTTTTTAATTTTGCTTATAAAATAGAAGAAATAAACTGAACGCTTGTTTTATATAATAAAACTGTTGGTGAAGTCCTACCTAAGCTGTTTACTACAGCGCCATCTAACATTTCGGTATAATACTGCCTATATGTTTCATAAACTACGGAACATAATGATTAAAAAATCTGTGCCTACACTTCTTAAAGTTTCTTTGAAGTACCAAAAGATGTCACTACATACTTGCTACATATATTTTTCGGCCAATTTACTTTTAGGTGCACCCAAAATGAAGATTTTTCAAAAAACCTCTGCCAACCCCTTCGGAGATATACGGCGAGTACGTTGAGTTGGAGTTGAGTCTCTTTTATAGCTAAGGAATCTATGATTTTGGGGCTAGAACGGGGTTTCAATAAAATGACGAAAAGCTTAAAAGGAAGGTTTTCCATCACTCTTATGTATAACCGCAGTCGTAGTATTGCGGCAATAGCCAAAATAAATTAGTTGGTTGGCAATTAGCACTTACAATATCTTATAGATATATGTACCGCCGATGATAGTATCGGATGCATAACAATAAAATCTTTGTCAACATTAAGCAAAACAACTTCGTTTTCTTAATCTCATAGGCAGTTCTAGAAACTCTGTATCACAAACTTGTGTGTCGTTTTAACGCCACTTAACTGAATTACCCATTATTGGCATCAGTCATTTTATTGTCACTACCCCTTTCTAAGTACGGGTGTTGTTAGAGGCGACTAAGGGTATGGGGCTTTTTAAGGTGGATTTTGGGCGATGCGGTTGGAGACCCATCACTAACGATACTTTATTACTACCATTTTCTCCCCTGTCAACTTCCAAATATGGCTGAGGAATTTCTAGCTCTAAAGTTCTAGCTACGCCTTTTTGGGGCCTTGGCCTTGAGTACGCGTATTATTATTACGTGCGTCTTAAAATAAACTGTTTCTTACTATTGAAAAACATCTCTAAAAGTATACAAATTTTCCGCAGTAAAACAAATGGTGCAAATTAACCAACTCATCATTAGTTCCAGTACCAGTCGAAGCTAATTAACATAATGTAAAAAACATCTTTAAGAATGTTGTTTAATGAGATGCTAAATGACTGGAATGAACGCATCATTTGTATACAAAGAACTTTATTGTCCGATGTTTGATTTGATGGACACATTGGATTCTGTTTGTTTATTTGCAGAATCATTCAACATTGGACTATCGTGTTGGAGATGAACGCAAAAAAATATTTGCACTGTAGGCACTTATACTCACAGCCATAAATCCCCAAAAGGCAGCCAGAGCTTTAGAGCTAGAAACTCCTCAGCCACATTAAGAAGTGGATAGAGGACACGATGGTAGAAATGAAGTATTGTTGGTGATGGGTCTCCAATAGTCTCCATACGCATCGACCAAAAACCACTTAAAAAATGTACCATGACTAAATTATCCTATTTAAAAATTGTCTAAAAATAATAAAGTCATAGGCATAATTAATACGGCTTTAAATGCCATAACCGGGTTGCCAAAGCCACGGATATAAACTCCTTAGTATCTTTAAAAAAATATCGATGGTCTCCAGCCGCATCACTCACGCCCGTAGTTGGAGACGTATCTGCCTACCCCAGTGGGAAGTATCCCATTGAGATAGGTAGAGATACAGATCGCAACTTAGAACTTAGTTTTATAACATAAACTTAACAATGATTATGTTATTTAAAGTAAATTATAGTATGAAAAAAGAATTCTAATAATAATTTCGTGGAAACAACAGAGATTTTGAATAAAAATTAGACTAAAAGAAAACAGCGCTAAGCACATTTTATTGTGTTCAAACGCGTAATTATTAATCATGACCTCCAACTTTTAATCTTAGATGATGAATTAAATATCCATTATGATATAATGGTGAGATTAAGTGTTGTTGTTGTTGGTGATAAGTTGCCCACCGCATCGCCGTATTATCACTTAATAATGCTTAATACTATTAGTTACATACATACATATACAAACGCCATTAGTTCCATTGGGGTAGGCGGAGTCTCTCGAGCGCCACTTTGTACGATCCTGACAAACCTCTCTAGCTTTGTTTACATTGTTCATACTTCGGACGCCTTCCTTTTTGATCACACTTGCTATTTGGTCCAAATGTGTCCTCGGAGGCCGTCTTCTACCAACATTGGTAATGATGACTAAATGAGAGACATACAGAAAGACCCAGTTTTACCTTCTTGGCACGGAACCTTATCAATAATATTATCATATCAGCAAAGATTCGAATACAAAACAAAATGCGTATATCGTAATGGTCGATAAACAAAATACAAAACCCATTGATCCAACGTTGCATATCACTAATCGGACCACATCGCCATTGCTCCGGTGCTCGTGTACCTAATGTACCGGTCAAAAGGCCACTTAATCGAGCGCTATATTTTTTATGGGTACGCTTACGACACCAATGGAAAGAAATGGGTAGGTTCTTGTCATTACACAGCTTGATAAACATTCATGGACTCTTCGAGTCGTCTTCTTCTTACAAGCGTCATCGAATAAAACAACTAAATTTGGGGCTCAATTTATCACGTCAAGATTAATTGAATCTTAAAAGAAAAACAGTGTTAGTTATTCAATAATACTTATAAATATTTTATTTTCATAACCTACATTTCTTAGTCAACATGAAATTGTACCAAGTATGTATACAAAGATTTCTGAATGTGTTTGCCTGGCTTGCGTTCTATATCATTAACATTGTGTCTTACTGACATAATTCTAAAACAAGCGCGTTATTCATTATTCTGGTATTTTGACATTATTTTATCTTTCTGGAAAATTTTACTATTCAGAGATTTCTTGCAACATTGTTGGTGTTGACTTGTTTGAACCGAATGTATTAAAACGCTTTCGCTTACCGCTCCTGACTTATAGGTAGGAACAAAATTTTAGTTATATCGAAAGAAAAAAAAAGAAAAAGAAAATACGAATATATGACTAAAATCAAAACTAAATTGCAATGAAAATGAATTAACTATTCTTGATAGTTGTCTGCGGATATTTTTATTACTACAATTTTCATAATTATAAAATGGATTACGTTTCATTATTTCTTACATATAAAGAAGGCAAAAAATATATATATTGTATACGTTGATATTGTTAAGTCGGGGGAGGGGTGTTTATGTTAATAACTAAATGAACTAAAACTAATCAAATAAAAAAGGATCAAAAACGTTGATTCCTATACAACCTACAACAAAAATAAATCACCGCACCTAAAATTATATTTTGGCTCTATGTAACGTTTCATAGAAATTACACATACTAGGTAGTAACATAAAATACTGAAATTTGGCATTGGCACACTTCTAAACCGTGTTTAACTGACATTATAATAATAGCACACGAATCTCTATATAACGCTTAAATAATATGTGTTTAACTGATAACCTCCTTTCATAAAGTCAATAAATAAAATTCTTCGTCACAAGTTTCATCTAAAAAGGTGTCTCAGTAACATAACGTGTGGCTAATTTGATACATATAAAAACAAGAAGCATAGTTTTAAAAATAAAGTTATAATTCATATTTATTTAAACTCATATTAATTTAATTAAAACGACTCTGCTCTTGCTTCGGAGCGTGTTAGTTAAGAGAAGAAGCAACAAGAGTGTCATTTATAAATAAAAACTAAAAGACGTTTTTTTTTCTTTTTCCTCATTGTCTTTAGACGGACTTCGTAGAGTTCAAGTTAAAAATTTTTTTGATACCAGAATATATTTCGTATGCATTGACGTTTTTCGATTAAGCGACATGAATTAAATATACAGTTGCATCGATCTGTATATTTATTTACTTGACATAATTAAACTGTAAATTAATTGAAAGCTGTTTTTAGACGGAAACAATCCTCCCCGTTTAAAAAGTTGTGTTGTATTAAAATGACAAAAAATATCTAAACCGTTCCTTTCTAATAAAATATTTTATATCGTAAAAATTTTAGTAGAAAGTGAAAAAAAGGAGCACGTTTGTAGTTATGATAAAAATAATGTGATAAAAAAAGACTAGATACTTACTTAAGAATAGGTACTTGACACTTTGACACTAACTTTAAGCTGACATGTACATTTTTGATACACTGACTGTGTTATTTCTTTAAAGCAGAAAGTTACAACAAGGACATATATTTTGTTTTGACTATGAGTAATTACTTTAATAAAAACCGCGGTTTCAACTTAGACGCAGGGTCTGTTTCGTCTATGACGTTTTTCAATTAAGACGGTTTATTCAATGGCCGATTTAGGTAACTCCAGTGTCTTGACTGCTCCTACGTTTCGGTGGCTTTGCAGACCGATACGAGATTTTCAAAGCCGACCACATCTATACTTATAATAAATCTGTAGAGAGGTCAATTCTGTACATGAAATATATTTTCAAAATAACTATCAGGTGGTGATTAGGGATCGATACTGATGCCAAAAATGCAATCAGTAAAATTTTTGTCTGTCTGTCTGTCTGTCTGTCTGTCTGTCTGTCGGTTTGTATGTTCCTTATGGAAACAAAAACTACTCGACGGATTTTAACGAAACTTGGTACAATTATTCTCCATACTCCTAGGCAGGTTTTCGTATACTTTCCAGCAGAGTAGTAAAGGGGAATTTTGGGAAATTTTGGGAAAACGGAAGAAGTTACTACATTTTTTAAGCTTCCGTCGCGTGTGCAGCCTTAATGGTTAAACTTACATAGAAATCATGTATGACGGAAATATTCTTCATAAAATTATCTAAAAAAAAATCCTCAACAGTTTATGTCTATCTTTTACGGTTGACTCACAATAACACGTGTAATTCCTGATAGCTTAGCAGTTCGGAACATTCTGATTATATTTGTTTACTCTTACGTTTGTAAACCTCTCACTCATCCCTAATTTAAAAAAGGTAACAATATTATCTATTCAATAAAAAAAGAATCATAGAAATCGGTAGAGAAACACCGAAATTATACATAAAATAAGTCATCGCGCCCGTGACCAAAACCGAATCGTTACTAATTTACATATAACATACTAGATGGCGCCAGTAGTTGCATCCTACAACACGTAATGATTTATTTTTTAGATTGTTATAAATACTTCATAGCGTTTTATTCCAAAATTTGCTATTAAACGGAAAAACTGAACCGTTCATTAAAGCGCATTCAAAATCACCAAACTACACTGTTTAGGGAGAACTATAAATTTAATAAATTGAAAACATTGCGCTGAATTTCACAATGCTTGAGCAGTGACTGAAGAAAGAAACCTCAGATATTTAAAAAAACAACGCTACCGTGCGAAGCTGGGACGATCCACTAGTCTGGAATAAGATAAGACATTAATTGGTGGTTGGGAAGCGGCTAGATCTTTACACCTCCTCTTGTTGGAGAGCAGCTGAAACCAGCCTTTGTCTGAGTCCATCTCCTACTACTGTTTTTGAATACGTAGTTATTACCTGTAATAGGATTTTCTAGCTGTTGTAAACAGAAGCCTGTTATTTGTATTCTCGCCAGTAAAAGCAATTTACATACGTTTTTATTACTTTTATATGTTATCCCAAGAAAGGAGTAGTCAGAGCTTCGATATTAGATGATTACTTACTTTTGGAGGTCTAGCGAGACATTTTTTGTAAAATAAAGGAAGTTTGGTGATGGGTCACCAGCCATTTCCATTTACTTTATGTATGTTTTTATGATTGATGGATGTTAACGAAACTAAAGAGGTTTCTCAGGATCGTGTATAGTGGCGATCGATAGTCTCTGCCTACCCCAATGGGAACCAACGGCGTAAGTATATATATGAATGTATTTTTTTAAAATATTTATAATAATTTACATATATAGGGGCCAATATCGTGTACAACATCCAATTACTTTTTATTAACCTAAGTCGCATTGATTTTTCACGTGACTGACTGACCTAACCGCACATTGCACAATATTGCGATGAAATAATACACCGGGGAACTACCATTTACCACAATTTAATTATACTATAAAAATATTATAGTACCATAATTTTATGAATAAAAAATTGTTTTTTTTAATGCTACTAATATAATCCACTCAAGTCAAAGGCCTTATATCGCAGGGGTGGCAAAGGCACTTATACTTCTGCACATCTCGTGACATTAATGTCACATGGTATTCAGAGTACCTACGTTTTGCTTGGACAGTGCACTCACATGATAAGAGGCAGACCTACCGCAGATTTTGTACGGATACACTGCCACATGAATAGAACTACCCCATTTCTTTCAGTGGGTGTACGTAAGAGGCGACTAACGGTATGGGGCTATTAAGGGATTTTTGGGCGATGCGGTTGGAGACCTATCACCAACAACCTTTATTTTTACTATCTTTTCCCCACTCAAATTTCCAAAAGTGGCTGAGGAATTTCTAATTCTTTAGCTCTGGCTACCCCTTCCTGGGATTTATAGCCGTGAGTATATGTATGTATGTATGTACACTGCCACATGACTAAGACACCTGACACAACTACATATTTTACGGCAGATATTATCACTGAGATAGCCAACGATATTTCAATATCCATCTATTTTTCCAGTGAACTATCAAAAGTAGCTGAGGATTTGGCGATTCTAAAGCTCTTTCCTTCAATCAAATATGTACTAATTACTATTACAATGTTTTAACCTGAAGGGCAAGCACGAGCCGTGTTTAAACTAGTTATCGCGTGGGATAAAGCAGCCATCTCTTACGCACTTACTTAGTACCGTATACTGCCATCTCATTCTAACCGTTATCGTGTCGATAAAATAGTGCTCGTGCTTGCCCTGCTGGGGTTGCTTGTTAAGAAATGGTTATAGGGGATATAATGTAATTTAGACCCCAGATATATGATACATACATACACACATATACTCACGGCAACAAGTCCCAAAAAAGGGTAGTCAAAGCTTTAGAGCTAGAACTCCTCAGTCACATTTAGAAGTTGATAGGGAACAAGATGGTAGAAACAAAGTATCGTTGGGAAGGGTCTCCAACCGCATCGACCATAAACCACTTTAAAAAAGACCAATGTATACGAGTATAGCTTTGCCGTGTAGTGTCGGCTTAGAATAACACTACCCCATTTCTACCCGTGGGTGATCGTAAGAGGCGACTAAGGGTCTAGGGGCTTTTTAAGTTATTTTTGGGCGATGTGGTTGGAGACCCGTCACCAAAATCATTTATTATTACCATCTTTTCCCCAATCAACATCCAAAAGAGGCTGAGGAATTTTTCATTCCAAAGCCCTGGCTACCCCGTTAAGGGATTTATAGCCGTGAGTATATGAATGTATGTAAAAAAGGCCAAATAATCGGCTCTTACGACACCCGTAGGCGGAAAGGGGTAGTGACATTCTAAGCCGGCACTACACGGCAAACGTAGTAGAACGATAAGTGACTACATAGGAGTACTGGTAATAAACCGGCTGTTAATGTAGTTGTTCTGTGATTCGGTTGGAATGACCCTGTATTAAATCTCTCATCCTCTCTCAACTTCCAAAAGTAACTGACGAAAAGTGGCTTCCAAAGTTCCTGCTACCCATTTTAGTAAATATATGTATATTTTTTCAGCTACAAGGTAGCCGAGCACTGCATGATGTGGTGTATCGGTAGGACACCAGCCCACAAGCAATACTTTATTAAATTATTTTTTCATTACTGGAATATTAATGTCTAGGTGTAAATGGCTGTGTAATGTCGGCTTAGAATAGCACTACTCGGCTACTCGGCGACTAACGGTATTGGGGCTTTTTAAGGGATTTTTGGGCGATGCGTTTGGAGACCCATCACCAACAACCTTTATTCTACTATCTTTTCCCCACTCAACTTCCAAAAGTGGCTGAGAAATTTCTGATTTCTCAGCTCTGGCTACCCCTTTTAGGGATTTATAGCCGTGAGTATATGTATGTATGTGTAAATGGCTAAGTGAAATCTTTTTAAAAATGATTCAGAGTAGACCCAACTAACAAGTACTGGTTTAATAAAACAGGTCAAAACTTGTATTTCATCTTAGCTATTTGCATCGCAGGTCTTATTTCTGTGGTTTGTATTTTCTCATAGCTTGTAATGTATTAATAAACGTAATGACTAATAAGATTATGTCATAGATCATCCATTTGTAATAAATAGAAATCACAATACTTAGCATCACAGAAAACAATTAAAACAACAATGACAGTAAATAAATATATGTTAAAATAGATGACGTAAAAATTGTTCAAATCGATCTAGTCAGAATTTAGTGATTAAAAAGTAAATAGAAACTAGATAAAAACTTAAATCCGACTCCTATGTAAAAGCGGGACTAAAAATATGTAACTAAATAACTAAACAAGACTAACCAAAAAAGACACTAATTGATATCTTCCTCACAGCCCATATACGACCCCGACAAGGGGCTCGAGCCTACCCTATATAGGGTGATATGGCCTTAGTCCACCACGTTGGCCAATTGTGGGTTGGCAGACTAACGACTACGAAGCACAGAATGTTCTTAATTTTCGGATAATCAGGTGATTCAAGCTTTATGCAATATCCTTCCAGACTGGGTTAAATCTTACAAATTAAATTTGTGAGTTTACCCCCCCGGGTAACGAACCCGAGACCTCCGTACTTGAAGCCAAGCGCTTAACCGCGCGACCACGGAGGCAGTCACTAATTGATATAATAATATGCAAATACGAAAATTCAAAGAGAAATAGATGATGACCTCACCTTAAAATCAAAATTATGAAAATGTATACTCATCAATGTTAATGGCATAATGTACAATCAATTAAAATAAAATGTAATTTTGCCGTGTAGTATCGGCTTAGAATAGCACTACCCCGTTTCTACCGATGGGTGTACGTAAGAGGCGACTAACGGTATGGGGGCTTTTGAGGGATTTTTGGGCGATGCGGCTAGAGACCCATCACCAACAACCTTTACTTTACCATCCTTTCCGCACTCAATTTTCCAAATGTGGCTGAGGAATTTATAATTTCTTGGATCTGGCTACCCCTTCTAGGGAATTATAGCCGTGAGTAATGTATGTATGTATGTAATATTAATTTTAATAACTGTATGTGAGTTTGAAAGAAACTACATATGAGTTAATTACTATAGGAGCTAATTACTTTCAAGGCATGGTTTGAATTGTTTCAATGTTTAATGAATTAATAGCTGAAAAGGACATTGAGGCTTGTTTTAATTTCAGGATATGTACTTGGTACAAAAAAAGATAAGGATTAATCTAAAATACATACCTACACACTTATACTCACGGCTATAAATCCCTAGATGCTGTGTAGTGTCGGCTTAGAATAGCACTACCCCATTTCTTCCGGTGGGTGTACGTAAGTAAGAGGCGACTAACGGTATTGGGGCTTTTAAGGGATTTTTGGGCGATGCGGTTGGAGACCCATCACCAACAACTTTTATTTCACCATCTTGTCCCCCCACTCAACTTTCCAATAGTGGCTGAGGAATTTCTTATTCCTTAGCTCTGGCTACCCCTTTTAGGGATTTATAGCTAGTATAGCTAGAGTATATGTATGTATGTATGTATAAATCCCTAAAAGGTGTAGCCAAAGCTTCAGATAAAAGAAAAACTCAGCAACTTTTGGAAGTTGAGTAAGGAAAAGATTGTAAAGTAAAAATTTATGGTTATGGGGTCTCCAATCGCATTGCTTAAAATCACTTCAAAGCTCCAATACCCTTAGTCGCCTCTTGCGAACAACCAGTGGAAGCAATAGGGTAATGCTATTCTAAGCTGACACTGCAGACACACTGTTTATCGAATGAAAATTGGGGTTCTTTCAAATAGCTCTATTTTATGGAGTCGGTTTCCTTTTTCTTATTTAAACAAAAATATTTAAATTTATAATATTTTAACCACTAACACATAATACTTATGTAGAGGAAAATGAAAGTATGCTCATGTATCGTGTATCTCCTACCCAGAATATAATTAACATATAAACACAGACTCACGGCTATAATAGCAAAAGGGTGAGCCAGGATTTATAATTAGATATTCTTCAGCCAACTCGTAAATTGTGTGGGGATAGAGTTGTAAAATAAAGATTGTAAAGTAAATGTTTTTGATGATGGATCTCCCTCCGCATCGCCCAAAAATCACCTAAAAAGCGCCAACATTTTCGCTTTACGACACCCGCCTGAAGTAATGTATAAAATTAATTTGCTCTAAATTAAAAGATATATTTTATTTAATACCAGTTGAGTACTAAAATAATTCTTAATGAGAAATAAAACTATTTTCTTATTTTTCAATGTGTTGTATACCGATATTTGGTTACTTTCAGTAATTTTATTTTTTAATTCAGGTAATGTGATGTCGTCACAATTTTACTCCGCGAGTCTAACCTTCTAGATATTACACAGTCACACTGGTCTTTTATCTGGGTGAAGTTAACACAGAGCCAATGCGGATGGTGTTGTTAGTTAAGGAGAGATAGGCAATTCATTCGAAAACCAAAATTAAAACGTTCTTACAGAGGTGGGAGTCTGGAGTCAGAAGAATAAAAGAACATGTATGAGAAGATCAGTGAATGGGAAGAAAACCAGAGAGATTTGTCAGAATTGTGGAATGAGGTGATCGATAGTCTCTGCCTACCTTAATAGGAATTATGGGCGTGAGTATAAGGAAGTAAGAGTTAACAATTGTGACATGAAAATAGTCAGCATTTCTTTGCAATACGTCTACTTTTACACCTGCGAATAATATGTGAAACCTACCATCGTAAAATGAAATAGGGCTTGCATGCACAAAGTATTTGTCACACACGGTAGGTGTGGCCGCCATTATACGAACAATATGGACAAAGCTGCTTTGCACGGCCATTTCATTATAAACAAACAAGTCATTGCAGAATTATGTTTTAACACGTGTTCGTGATGATGTTTAATTGTGCTATTAGGTTGAGCATGAAACAAGCAGTATAAGATTATTTTCTGTATTTTATGATATAGAAAAGAAAAAGAAAAGAAAAGAAAGATATTTATTCGCCATTTGTGGCACAAAAAAAACATATAAAATTAATAAAATTAGAAAGTTAAATATAAAAGTAAACAAAAATTAACACAATAAAAATAACAACATTATAACAACATTTTAAGTAATTAACAAAAACTTAAATATATTTGCACCACTGCAATAGCGAATTGGTACTGACTCAGCACTACGTTGAGAGCCGATTGACTCCCAACACTGATTTTCAGTCAGTACCATCATATTGTAGACGTTTCAAAATGTACATAGGTATATAGTATTGAATACATAAACCAAACGGCTATGTATCCCAAAAGGAGTAGCAAGATCTTCAAAACATGAGATTCTTCAGCCACTTTTGTAAGAAAGTAAGTAAGTAAAAATGTTTATAAAAAAATAATTAATTAATTAATTCTTTAATTAATAATATAATTAATTGTTTAGTTAAATGTTTTTGGAAGTTGAGTGGGGAAATTATGGTAAAATAAAGTATGCTTGGCGATGTGTTTCCGCATACAAAACTCTAAGTAACCGTTGGGAAAACAAAGTTGATGACATACATACATATACTCAAGCCACTAGTTCCCATTGGCATAGGCAGAGAATATCGATCGCCACTTTGTACGATCCTGAAACCTCTCTAGCTTTATTTATTACTCTCTAGTTTCGTTTACTTCCATTAATCTTCTCATACATGCTCTTTTATTCTTCATACTTCAGGCGCCTGCCTTTTTGAGCACACTCGCTATTTGGCCCAATACCGAGTAAATAGTAATAATTTAATTAGTACTATTATTCCAAGCCGACACTACACTGCAATGGTATCTAAGTAAGGATTGCACCCTTTCAAGCTTATTCTTAAAGCTATTTAATTCAATTCCAAGATTAACAAGATCATTATAATGTACATTATTGCCCACTCATTATCACTATTGATCACTCATCAATCCTTGGTCATCTGCGTGCATTGTAAACTAGATAACTTTGTCTGAGACCATCATATATAAACACTGAGTTATTTCATAGTTTATGGTACCATAGCGTACTGCCATTTTCAGTTTAACCTTTAACTATAGAAGTAAAGCTTAGAAATGCAATCAAGTGTCATTAGGTAAATTGGGTGGCATCTAATAGTGACCACGTTTGTCATTCAGAGCTCCTGCAAATTAAATTCAATACGACGGGTACATCCATATACTCACGGTCATAGATCTCAAAAAGGGGTAGCCAGAGCTTTAGAGTAAGAAACTCCTCAGCCAGATTTGGAAGTTGATACGGGACGAGATGGTAGAAATAAAGTATCGTTGGTGATGGTCTTCAATCGCATCGCCCAAAATCCACTTAAAATGTCCCATACCCGACTGTCGCCTTTTACGACACCCGTGGGTAGAAAGAGGTAGTAACAATCTCAGCCGGCACTACGCGCCAAAAAAATGACGGGTAGTTGTTTGTATAGCTGAAAGAATAGCAACGAAAAGATAGAAAGAGACCAATAGATACTATTTCACTTAGTTATGGCATAGTTTATATCACCATAGCCACAGATTATTAACCATAGCATAGATATCAGCTTAGCAAGTGGTGCGGGATTGCAATCCCGCATATTCAGGAAGAGAATACTTGGTTGAAGCAATAAGTGATGATAATATTTTGATATCATAAATGACCAAATTTTGGTAGACACCATTCATTTCAGTCTATTACATGTACAGTCTATCACAACCAAAATATTGATTTAGTAATGACTAATGATCAATTTGAGCAAGTTTTACAATTTCATACAATTCAATGTTCAATAACAGCTGTGTATTGAATCGGATTTTATTATGGAAAGAAAATTCCTACACCTAACCCTAATTCTTATATGAAAGTTACTTAAGTGTGATAAAAAAAGTTTTATCCGTAATTGACACCAAACACGCGCGGAGTCGCGATAATTTAGAGCTGAAATAGGTGTTATATTTTCTGAAGCATTGAATGAATCCTTAACTTTACGTAAACATATACTATTACCTAAAGTCACAGTTAAAACAAACTGGGGAAGCCAGAACTTGTAAACTTACAATCTCTGTTACAGCACCCTCAGCCGCTTTTTAAAGTTAAAAACGTAAATAAAATAGGCAAATAGCTTATCGTTCGTAATGAGTTTGTAAATATATCATCAAATAATCACTTAAAGAGCTTCAAACCCCTAGTCGCCTCTTAGGACACCAGCCCGGCTAGTACGAGCGGTGATGAAACTAGTTATCGCGTGGGATAAAGCAGCCATCTCTTACGCACTTACTTAGTATCACATACTGCCATCTCATTCTAACCGTTATCGTGTCGATAAAATAGCGCTCGTGCTTGCTGCAAGAATAGATGGGATATTGTTGTTCTCAGTCGACTCGACATTGCTATGATTGCCACTACCTCTGTAACCACCAAAGTGTGTCCTCGGTGGATCAAATACATTGAAATTCCAGTTAACCGCACGCCAAATCTAGCAAGCAAAATTAATTTTATATGATGTGCCAGTGAATATGGATGGTCTTTGCCTCTCCCTATTTTTAAGATATAGATAAAATGTTAGATGAATAGATACGCTGGTAACTCATTAAATTATTGTATTTAAAAATTCACTAAATAAACATAATCTACAACGATGACGTCATACCATGATCATGAAACAAAACTCAACAACTATTGACAAAAGCGATTTCAAACGGAATTGAACCATTTGAACCATATTTATACGGAATGCAGAATGAAAAATAATTAAATTCAAACTTAACGATCAAGTTGTATACTCCTAATAGTGTGTGATAGGAGATAGGCCTTACCTACTTTGTACAAATACACTGTCAGATGAGTAACTACAACTCGGCCATGTGGATTACATGGCCATTATTTAATTAAGCATATTTTTTACTTCTAAATATGCTAAAAATAAAGTAGTACGCATGTGACAAGTATTATTTACTAATGAGTGTTAAGCTGACATAAAATTCAGCATGGTCCGTTCTCACACATATTTTACTCGTTTGAGGCTAAATCAAAACAAATTCAATGTTTCCTCAATCAATAACAAACGATTGCACTTTAATTGATGAATCATATCCTTTACGTCTACGTAGGTATTGAGACACTAACGTACGTGAATCATTCATTCATGATATTTTGTTTAACTTATGTTATGCTTCGGTTCAAGAAAATGATTTTTACTTGACTGATATACATTGTTAGTTAGAATGTGCTCGGTTTATCTGTTTTCAATGGTTATGAAATTGAGAACGATGACGTATCGATTCTGACTAGATCTGATTTATTTAGTCTTTATTGTTTGAATTTTGATAAATTTGGGATTGTCTTGTTTTGGTTCACCTAAAGGTTACCCAGTGGTCATTATGAGCAATAATCAGATCCGTAGAAGAAGTAGTAAAACTGAAATAGCAATGATCAAGGCACATTGCACAAATTAACAATAGCGTATAGGGCTCGGAGCTTTAAAACTGTGGTGTGTGTTTTAACCGACTCCAAAAAGGAGTGTTCTCAATTCTACCTTTTTTATGTTTGTAAGCCGATTAATTCACTATTTATGAATCGATTTTGATTATTATTTTTTCATTAGAAAGAAGATATTCCCGGAATGGTACCTTGATGAGGATATCAGGGTCTGATAATGGGATCCTGGAGAAATCGAGAGGAACCCTTAAATTTTATAGGCACATGTACCGTGGTTTACATATTTTCTGAAGTTATATTGGCATTTGCTTCTGGAAATCATAATGTTATGCTGCTGAGCTGATAAAAATAATAAAATAAATAAAATAAAATAATCATTTATTTCAAAATAAAAAGATAAATCTTTGTTTTTTGAACGTCAAAATTTTAAATTAATACTAAGTTTACTTCGGATTCGGAAGGTGTTTTGTTGAGAGAAGAACCCGTAAGAAACTCGTCAACACACATCTTTTTTTAACGTCCATTACAATTTTGGTGTTAGCCCGGAAACATCCTGCACAGAGCCCTGATGACACCAAGCCACTTCATCATTAATGTAAAAAAAAAAAAAAAAGTCAAAAAGTTTATTTTTCAAAATAAAGTTAAATACTAACATTTTTTGAACGTCAAAGTTTTAAATTAATCGTTAATCCGTTGCTTCGGAAGGTGTTCGTAAAGAGAAGAAGCAACAAAGAAACTCTTTACATTCACATTTTTTCATTTTTTCAAAATATGGTTTGTACAATTTCAGTTTATAAACATGTTTTTACTTTACAAAAGATTTTCTAAGCGACCAAACCAAACGCTAGTTTGACATAATTAAAATAAATTGTCCATCACAAAAACCAATCACATAACGTGAGAAGAAAAATCCTCACCAGACAATTATTCCTAGGAATAACGAGGGAAGATTTATAGCTTTACGGACATGGTCATGTGCGCGTTGGGTCCTTGTCGTTTAAAAAATCTTGAACACTGTAGTAAGATTTCTTTAAAAGCATGGCTTTAATTGCCTTTTTAAAAGATGCCACAGGCAATTCCAATATGTCAGAAGGGAGTTTATTGAACATTTTGAGGGATAGTCCCATAAAGGAGTTACTTACTTTATTAAGTCTCCACTTCGGTACGTTAAGTTTCTCCTTATTCCGAGTGTTAACAGTATGCCTATCACTAACTTTACTAAATTGGCCTATATTCTTTTTGGCATACATTAAATTCTCAAATATGTATTGGCAAGGGACAGTTAAAATGCCAATATCTTTAAATTTTTCGCGCAACGAATACCTCGACCTTAACATGTAAATAGATCGGATAGCTCGCTTTTGTAAGACAAAAACTTTATGAACATCAGCCGCTTTACCCCATAATAAAATACCGTACGACATAATACTATGAAAATAACTGAAATAAACAATGCGAGCTGTTTCTATGTCTGCTATTTCTCTAATCTTACGCACGGCATACGCTGCTGAGCTCAGCCTTTTAGAAAGTGTTAGTATATGGGGTCCCCATTGCAACTTAGAATCGATTATTATCCCTAGGAATTTTGTCTCTTTCACTAATTCTACTTTTTCACTGTCAATAACAATATTGGCGTCAACTTGCCTAACATTCGGTAAAGTAAATTTAATACATTTAGTTTTTTAGTAATCATTGACATTGTAATAGGCTTTCGAACTAAGACTTTGAATTTTGTTTCTGTTAAATTTAAAATGTCCTCAGGTATTTTATTATACATTTTTACGCATAACCCCATGAAAGATGTATTTACTTTTGACAATCTGTATTTTGGTACTGATATTTTATTGTTGTCTCTCAGGTTTCGAATATGTCTGTCACAATTTTTCACAAAAGAGGCCTGATTCTT
This sequence comes from Bedellia somnulentella, assembly GCA_963576735.1. Classification (NCBI taxonomy): domain Eukaryota; kingdom Metazoa; phylum Arthropoda; class Insecta; order Lepidoptera; family Bedelliidae; genus Bedellia; species Bedellia somnulentella. The sequence goes on from OY755183.1 coordinate 12,221,919, forward strand.
TCTTACATACATAATATTTTCATAAATATATTGACATGGCAGTGTCATTATATTTATTGTTTTAAACAATTCCCTCAGGGAATCTCGGGATCTCAAATTGTATATAGCTCTTATTGCTCTCTTTTGGAGAATAAATATGGAACCAACATCAGCTGCTCTGCCCCAGAGTAAAATACCGTAAGACATTACACTATGAAAATAGCTGTAATAAACTAATCGAGCTGTCTGTACATCTGTCAAATGTCTTATTTTCCTAACGGCATATGCAGCACTACTTAGCCTGCCAGCTAGTGAGCTAATGTGGGGTCCCCATTGGAGCTTGGAGTCCAGAGTTATCCCTAAGAAAACTGTGTCATCCGAAAATACTAACTTTTCATTATTTAAAACTATTTCGTTATCAACGCACCTAACATTAGGTAATACAAATTTAATGCATTTGGTTTTTTTACCATTCAGTACAAGATTATTGGAAGCAAACCATGTTTGAATCTGTGAAACCGTGTTATTCACCTCGTCAATATTCTGATTATTTCTTTCAACGTCAAATACTAAAGAAGTATCATCAGCAAATAACACTATCTCGGACATTTTCTCGACCATGAACGGCAAATCATTAATATAAACTAAAAATAAAAATGGGCCCAAAATAGAACCCTGCGGAACACCCATTTTTACATGAGTTCCAGGTGATATTGCATTATTGATTTGCACTTTCTGTATCCGATCCGAAAAGTAAGACTTTATTAATTTAAGTGCGTCACCTTGTATGCCATAATGTTCTAATTTAATAAAAAGGATTTCATGATCTGCACAATCAAATGCCTTCGTAAGATCGCAAAACAAACCAATAGCATCATTTTTGCGTTCCCACGAATCAAAAATGTGTTTCATTAAGGCAACGCCTGCATCGGTGGTAGAGCGGCCCTTCGTAAAGCCAAATTGTTTTGGATGAAACAATTTGTTTGAAGCGAAATGCAAAAGCATTTGATTGAACATTAGTTTTTCGAAAATTTTACTTAAGACTGGCAGAATTGATATGGGTCTATAACCATCAGGACTAATTTTATCTCCTCCGGATTTAAGAAGAGGTACAATTTTACTATGTTTCATGAGATTTGGAAAGATTTTATTTCTTATACATTCATTAAATATGTCTGCTAAATATGGAGACAAAGTTACAATAAAATTATGGCAAACTTTCACTGACATACCCCAAATGTCTTCAGAACTTTTTAGTTTAAATGATTTAAAACATTTTTCGATATCTGTAGGGCTGACATCTTTAAAACAAAACAAAGTTTCGCACCTATCAACATTTTGTTGTAACAAGTGTTGAGCTTTTATGACCGATGTGTTTAAATATTCAGTTGTTTTTGATGGTATGTCAGTAAAATATTTTTCAAAAATACAAGCGATTTCCTCATTAGAGGTAGTCAGACCTTTATCAGATCGAACACAGAACTCCTGATCACATGGTTTACCTCGGCCTGTTTGGGTGTTGATAATATTCCACACTGTTTTAACTTTATTATCGGATGTTCGGATACGTCGGCTTAGGTATCTGGCTTTAGCCTCTTTACATACTTTATTAAATATTTTTGAGTATTTTTTTACATATTCACTCAATTCATTATTATTACTATAAGCTTTTTGATCATATAAATCGAAGAGTTTTTCTCTTGATCTATAAATACTTGGTGTTGCCCACTCACAAAACTTAAATTTACTGGTAATAGTTAAATTTTTTACATTGAAAATTTCATTAAACTCATTTATCAGAACATTATAAAAGATATCATAGCTAGTATCTGAGTTTTTATTAATTGTAAATGTAGGCAACTTAGAGCTTATTATATTTATATATTTTTCTACTTTACTAGCAGTAATATGCCTTTTTTTAATAACAATTTTTGGTTCTGGTATCTCTAGAGGAAAGCTAACAAAAAGGCCGCTGTGATCAGACTTTAGTTTATTTATAACACTTTTACTTGAAAAATCTGCATTAGTAAATACATTATCTAAGCATGTTTTGATTCTAGTCGGTTCCAAGAATAAATTTTCTAAATTGAACGATTGGAATAAACTCATCAACCGTGTTTTAAGATAACTGTCTTGTAGGAGATCCACATTGAAGTCTCCACATATTATTATACGTTTTTTATTCCTGAAAACTTTGCTTAATACATCTTCCATTACATTTTCGAATTTATCATAATTTTGGTTATAAGGGGGTCGATACACACATACTAAGAAATAGTTTTTTAACTCTATGCAGGATAATTCCACGACTTGCTCAACGCTTAACTTTACAATATCATTACGAATTTTTGATTTAATATTATTTTTTAAAAATATAGCGGAGCCACCACAGGCTTTAGAATTGCGGCAGTAGTTGCTAGCTAAATAATAGTTTTCAAAACCAAATATGAGTTCGCAATTCTTAAGCCAGTGTTCAGTAACACATAAACAATCTATTTCATATTTTTCCAAAAACAGTTCTATTTCTAATTCTTTACAAGAAAACCCCTGAGTATTTTGACATACAAGTTTAAACTGGGAGACTCCTTGTAAAGTATTCTTTTTATTAATATTGCCAGAAGAACCTCCTTCCTTGTTTACAATATTGATGTTAGGTGACGACTTAAGGACGACAGGAGGCTCTTCCATTGTCACTCTTAAAAGTTTAAATTATGGTTTCCACCATCGCATACTAGAAGTAAGTTTCCCCTTATATTAAATATATGGGGGTCAGATATATTATATGCTAATAATTTAGCAATGTTCCGCTTTTGATTTAAGGGTATGTATACAGTACCCAGTCGAGAATTTGAATAAGGTAAAAACTTATTCAAATCCAAACAAAACAAATTGTCGCTTTGACAACATGTCACGTGACATATTAAATTATTCATAATATGAATATTGTCATTCTGCTTCATATTAAGTAAGTATGGAAAGGTACAAAATATAAATTTACATTTATATATTTTTTGTATTTCCAAAAGTTTATTTATACTTTTATTTAATAAATACTTATTTAATCCTATACTATTGCCGACCAGTACGACAATCGTTGTATATTCGTCATAAGTGCCTAATAATATTCGTTCTACTATATAATTAAAGTTCGCACCCGTATAGCAATGGTTAATGACCTGTTGATTAAGATACTTATTTAGTATTTCGCCAAAACCTACGGCCATGCCGTCCGAAAATACTAATGTTCTGTTTGCCGGCGGCGGCGTGCTAACAGTTGGTAATGTAATCCCATTACTTGGTTGGGGTGACTGAGATATAACGCTATTTGAGGAAATATGACTATTCAGAGTAGCCGTCTCTTTGTCTATAAGACTGCCGATATGTTTGTATCTTAAATGCAGATCTTCCTGACTAACAATCAGCTCACTCAGTTTATCATTCAAACTATCTATTTGGTTTAGTAAATCAATTTTTCTGTAAGACTTGTTTATGAATTTTATACTATTTTTCATACTTATAAGACTTTTGTTTGTGTTGTATATACGTTTTTTAACTAATTTATATTTTTTACACTGTTTACGACTGAAAGTTTTTGAATATTTAAAAGAGGTCATAGAAGATAATGATTCTGCCTCAAGTTCGGCACATAAAGAAACTGCGTGAGAGTCTTCGTGAATATTCTTTATTCTATGGAATTCCGCCAATTGAGCGTGTGCCTCTGCCAACTGCTCATTCAGAATATGAATTCGCTCTAAAGCTACTTCATGCTTTGCGCACTGATCCTCATGCTTTAATATTAATATCTGCTGGTTTTCTAATTCCACTTGAGAAATGTCGTAAGATTCACGAAGCAACACAATTTTTTCTAAAAGATTACTATTTTTCAACTTTAAATTACGAATAGCTAAAACGTTTTCGTCCCGTTCTTCTAAAAGCCTATTTTTTAATTGTTCTGCATCATTTAACTCTCTTTTTAATTTTTCATATTTTTGTTCGGCAGCCATTCTACGAGTTGTAATCGAGTCCATTTTACGAAACGAACAGTCTTAATATTATATACTAGTTTAAAGCGTTACTATAGCGAACGATAATCCTAATACTAAAATATTTCAATCCACACAAGCGCCTACTTACAACAAAGATATAAAGTTATTATTTATCGTTTGTTTTCTATTAACTAAACAATATAATCATAAATGTAACACTCAAAATATGACACCGAGTGTTATCACTACCTTAATTTATTTTTAAATATTAACGTTTTACTATTTATTATATCCTTTACGACAAACAATTTGTACTCACAAATTCTAATAAGTACCTAATATTATAATAAGTGAAGGAATGCGATTAAATAGCTCAGTAGAAAAAGATTTTATATGATAAATTCACTTAATATAAAGAAAAGAAAAGTATATATAATTATAAACTATAATAATTAATAACGGGAATCGAACCCGTGTTTGAAAGATAGTAAGTAATAAGAAACCAGCTATTTGTCTCACTCTTACTTAGTTGAAGCGGTGATCAAATGAAGACCGTTGTTTTATAACTAATATAGGATTTTTATTAAATTGAAATACCTATTATTGTTCAAAAATACATAAATTTACTTAGCTGGTTTACTCGGCAAGGGTTCTCCTATCTAGCGATGTTTTCCTTTGTTTGGTTTCAGCCGTTAAAACGTCACAAACTTTAATCACTTATTTTGTCACATTCACTTAATAACTGATAATGGAAGGTGTAGTTCCTCAATCACTAGGAGTTAGGAAATAGTTCTTTCAACATTCTATATACCTAGATTTATATTCCTCTTTAGGGTATTGGGGCTTTTCATTGGATTTTTGGGCGATGCGGTTGGAAACCCATCGCCAAAAACCTTTATTTTACGATCTTTTCCTAACTCAACTTCCAAAAGTGGCTGAGGAATTTATAATTCCTTAGCTCTGGTTACCCCTTCTAGGGAATTATAGCCGTAAGTATATGTATGTTATATTCCTCTTTGTAGCTTTTATGAAGGGAAGTAAAGGTTCACTAAACATTTCTTTTGTTAAGTTATTGTTACCGAGAAAGTACTATGAGACCAGGATCTGATGATGGCATTCCAGGAAATCGAGGGGACTGTCGAAACTCACAATCATGTGACAGTGTATTTGTTCAAAACGCCGATAGGCCTGCCCTGTATAACGTGAGAACAGTTGACAATGTCACGTGATGTCCGGAAGTATTAGTTCCTCTACTTACCCCTTCGGGGTTATTCGGCGTGAACGTTTGAGTCTTTTTTGAGTCAAGATGTAGAATTGGCGCCTTTCGAGGGATTTCAAGCACAATGTAAAGTTACATATGGTTGAGCCTATTTAGTACTGTGCAATATGTCAAAATCTTCAATTCGTACTATAATAGAAATACCAGAAATAATACGAAGAATAATACAGTTACCGTCGCTCCCTCATCCGAGAGGCATCTTTGCCAGGTCTACCCATCTTTAACTCGTAAAATGAAATGATTTTTAACAAAAAAGAAACCGACTTCAAACTTGAAAAAACAACCGAAAATAAACAATCAAGTACTAAAAGGTAAGAAATAAGTTTTTTAATTAAATATGAGTACCTACTGTGATTTTAGGAATTTCTTTATTCCAAACGCGTCAGTTCAACCTACCTAAATCTTAAAATTCTCTTTAATTAATTTTTGAGTCGGTGCCAGTCAAACAAAACTAAATTCACCCTACTATCTATCTCTGACTATTACAATCTAGACAATATGCATATATATATATATATATATATATATATATATATATATATATATACGGCAAATATATATATATATATATATTTATAGAATTATAGGCGTGAGTATACGTATGTATGTATGTATATATAGGCTGGCACTGACTCACAAATTAATTTAAGAGAATTTTAAGATTTACTTAGGTTGAACTGACGCGTGTGGAATAAAGAAATTCCAAAGCTATTAATCACAGTACTCATGTTTAATTAAAAAACTTATTTCTTACTTTTTAGTATTTGATTGTTTCTTTTCGGTTGTTTTTTCAACTTTGAAGTCGGTTTTCTTTCTGTTAAAAATTATAAATGAGTGTGTTGTAGAGATATGGGATGGGGAAACGTCCAGAAGTAGAAGTCTATTGACTGATGATGGTGATGAAAGTGGAATATTAAATAAATTGATAGCTCAGTGGATAATCCAGCGCTTCCCATATAGGACATGTGAGTTCGAATCCAGAGTCAAGCTCACGTGTCACATTGTGTGGTAAATTTATCAGAACAAATTAGTGGCCATACAATTTATTTTTAAGTTGTTGTAGACGAGCATTTGCATTACATACTACTCGTACATCAATATTTATAAATAATTAAATAATTAGAGAAACTAAATTATATTTAAATTTATTAAAATATAATTTAAAGAATGAAATACCTTAAAATATTTTATTTCATTTTCACGGGCTCTATTTTAATTCTCGATTATATTCAGAACAACATCCAAGGTCGACGAAGCAGTTAAACAGTTGCTACTTCTGTAGACCAACAACTATAAAAAATATTGTTTTAGAAACAATAGGTACAACAATAACTCACTGGATTCGTTTGAAATAAGCCATAACATATTTAATCGCTGTTTTTTTTAAAAGAATTGTTGTTGGCGTTCATATATGAGACTGTTCAAATTCTAACGCAATAATAAAAAAACTAATCTGAGTTTATTTGTTTAGCTGTATCTGTATAGCTTTATTTAAACAGATATGTTTGTTATGTAAATTTTATGTACCAAATTATTTTTACTCTATTATAAATAATTGAATGTAATCCATTTGGTGATGTTACGAATACAAGAACTAGACCCAATTCCACTAATAAAAAAACATTAATATAAATCTTTAACTTTATTAAGAAACACAAGTTACATACATAGTTATACGTTTCATAAGCACCAACATTTATGAGCAGTGGAGAAAACTTAGTTGATTAATAACACTAATTATATGAAGCTGGGGCGGTCCGCTAGTTAAATCTTTTAAGTAAGTAAGTAAGTAAAATGTTTATTTGGTATTAAAAACAAAATTACGAACAGTATTTAACAATTAGATACAACATTTAATGATGATACCAAAAAAGTCTTGGCTTAGCGTAAAATGTACCCAGCGCAAGTCTCGCAGGACACAAACGCTGAGAACGCTGGTTTTCAGCCAACACCTCAAACTTATATCTACTACATACTAACTAATACATAAAGCAAAAAAAAAGTAATCAAGGCAAAGAGATATTTATTTTAACGACTTTTTTAAGAAATTTATAATTTTATTAACATATTAAAATATAATAGCCAGATGTTTTGAAGAGTGTTGTCTATGCGTGTGATCCGAACATCAATCTAATTTAAGATTCACTGGAGAGTTCTAACGTATGTTTATCATTGTAAATTACTTGTGCACGACTACTGACGCCAGAAATATATACAACATCATTATGACATCACTAAACCTATTTCACTATGAAGTTTATAATAATCATATACGGACATATCATACACAGATCAAGACAGCCCCAAACTAAGTAGAACTTGTATTATAGGATACTAACTCAACGATATATTTAATATGATATAATACACATATAAATTAAATCCAAGACTAAGAAACAATCATTTATGCTCATCACATAAATGTTGTTCTCAGAGGGGATCGAACCCATAACCCCCGCACCGAGAAGCTAGACCTATCCTCTCTATCACCATTTTGTAAGGTTATTGGTTAATTTTCTTCAGTTGCTTTTGTGGTGTAAGTATGCTATACGGAGGGAGGACACATTTAGATTAAATAGAATATGCTAAAAAAAGACAGCCGCCCGGGATATAAAGCATAAATGGGCGTATATACAAAGTGGCCATCGATAAATCTGTGCCAACCCCAATGGGAACTAATAGCATGAGTATGTATATTTATGTACAGTTACACACGACTTCAAAAAAGTAAAAACTGGTGTAGGCTCCATTTATGTATGGTGTAATAATACGAGGGGCATGCCGTGGGCATGCCAATAGAAGTTAGATACTCTTTTCTCATTTAATTGACACTGGCAAGCTATACACCGTCTTATAGGCTGGTTTTTTTATTGACATATTTGAATATAGAACACACTTCTTTTATTTATTTTTTATTTGAATGAGCATCATTTTTCCGAGAATGTGGCGGAAATTCATTTGCAACAATGGAGCTCAGCCGACGTGATTTTCGCGCTATGATTTATTATGACTTTAAAAAAGGTTTAAAGCCTCAAGAATGTTTTGAACTTTTGGCTTCTACTTTTGGTGAGTCTGCTTGTTCCCGAGCAACAGTATTCAATTGGTTTGCTGAATTTAAAAGAGGACAGGGATGTCTCGAAGATGAAGCAAAGGCAGGACGGCCGCCAACCGCGGTCACGCAAGAAAACGTTCGTGCAGTCGAGAAACTTTTTCGCGAAAACCGACGAATTACATATGTAGAGCTAGAGCGAGACCTAGGAATTGGCATTGAATTAGCAGCAATGCAAACCATAATTCCCGACCACCTTTCTCTCCGTAAACGTTGTTCGAGATGGGTGCCGCACAAACTTACCGATGAGCAGAAAGACCGTCGGGTGGATTGGTGCCTATTCATGATAGATAAATTCAACGAAGGCGAGAAAAAAAACGTATATGATATACTGACTTGTGACGAAACATGGCTATATAACTATAATCCCGAATCAAAGCAACAGTCGTCTGTATGGTGCTTTGAAGACGAGCCAACTCCAACGACATGTCGCCGTGCACGAAGCACACAGAAACAAATGGTCGCCTCGTTTTTCTGCAAAACGGGTCATATTGCTACTATTGTGCTAGAGAATGAAAGAACTGTGAACTCCGAATGGTATGTGACAGTTTGTGCTCCAACAGTAATATCAGCTTGGTGTGACAAGCGACCGAAGTCAGGAATCCGGCACCTTCTCTGGCACCACGACAATGCGGCGCCACACACGTCTGCCAGAACACTAGACTTTTTTAACTCGAAAAATTTGACAATTCTTCTTCACTCCACATATTCCCCTGACCTAGCGCCTTGTGATTTTACTTGTTTCCAAAAATAAAAAAAAAAACTAAAGGGGAAGAGGTTTGAAAGCAAAGAAGATTCGCTGTTTGCCTGTAATTTCGAGAGTGGTCACAGGCATTTTCCAATTGGTTCAGATGTATGGAAAAGTGTATACGTGCTCAGGGTGAATACTTTGAAAAGATCGATACTTGTAATAAAGAATAAATTTTATAATTTTTGAGTACATGACTGGGGACCATAACGTGGACGTGTAAACGTGGACTATTACTTAACCAAATGTCAAAAAACAAAAAGGTTATTAAAAAAATATTTGCAGCTGTGTAGTGTCGGCTTAGAATAGCACTAACCCCATTTCTTCCGGTGGTTATACGTAAAAGGCGACTAACGGTATTGGGGCTTTTGAGGGATTTTTCGGCGATGCGGTTGGAGACCCATCACCAACAACCTTTATCTTACCATCTTTTCCCCACTTATTTTTCCAAAAGTGACTGAGGAATTTTTAATTCCTTAGCTCTGGCTACCCCATTCTAGGGATTTATAGCCGCTAGTATATGTATGTATGTGTGTATGTAAAATTGATTTATTGCATTAATGTTGTTGACATAAGTCGCTCATAATCATAAATGACTTCGAGAAAAATAATTTAAAAAAAATGTATTTACCGCTTATATATTACACATTATCATATGGATTAAATACTATTTATTTAAGTTCTATACACATATATATTATATACAGAAGACAAAAGTCATTAAATTAAAATCTACTTAGTTATATACATCAGCTACAAAAAGAAATATATATTAATTTAAAAAAATATAAGTATAACACTTATTTACATAATAGATACCTAAAAACTTAAAATCTAAAAACATCTTCCAGCTCCTCTTCTCGGGGAAGGGTACCTAGGACGCTGGAAGCATTGCCGCGTTGTATGGCAATGCTAAGTCTTTGTCCAAGGTAAGAGCCTGCCTTTGGGTTCCCAGTTGTTTCAATAAGACGGCAAGCTAACTGTTTATATAAACCACGTGCTTCCGGACCCCAAGGCCCCAAAGTCTCCACCCCAAAGGGGACAAAATAATATCCTTGGGGTAGAGAGGAATATTTCACTTTTTTGTTGGCCTCAGCAATAGTAGCCGCTGAACCAACCCTGCGAGAAGCGGAAGCTACGTGGCAACCGGCGAAAGTATCGACACATGTCGCATCCCAAACTAACGGAAGCCCGTTAGCCCAGGGGATCAGTGACATGCCGTCCGGCCTCTTTCCATCATCGCGTGTCAAACCACTTGGCTCTAAAACGGATGGAACACCTACACTTACTAATGCACGCCTTAAGATGTTATTGATCGTTGCATGTCTGGATAAACGGCCGGCACTTCGCTGACAAGAAAGTCCATGTCGACCCAATGCATCTACCCAGTCACCACAACGACATCTGTGCGGTTCGTTAGTGCGTAATCCTAATCTCAAACAAATAGAGAAGGTCAAAGTGGTTCGATCAAGCAATGTCCCAACGTTATGGGAAGGAATCGCATTCAACCAGAAACCAGCTTCTGGTTGTGTCGAGGCTAACAATCGTGCCTTTTCCGCAATGTCAACAGCATTGCGCATAAGGCTTTCGGTAGTTAGCTTGCATATTGGCTCATCCCACTGCCTTTGCACACATTTATTTTCGGGTAAATCCTGCCTGCCCACTAACGTTTGCCAAGCCAACACCCCTTCAGTCAAGCCCACGATCTCAACATCCCCAAGGGATGGGCATAGAATAGTACCAAAAAGATCACGTGTGCTATGTGCTGAAGAGAGAAATGCCGGCAGAGCCACATTACGGACGTTACGGATCCCCAATCCACCGAAACGTACAGGAAGAGTAGCCTGTATCCAAGCATCTTCCGAAAAAGAAACATTTAAAACCTCTGTTAATGTACGTAAAATAATAGAGTCTAATTTATCCAGCAACTCAGGAAACTGCCAAATATTACTGCACCGTAAAATATAAATAAATTTAGGGACAAAAAGGCAGTACCGCATTATAGTAAAAGCAACATGTGGGTGTATTAACTTCAGACGCTCTGTTCCGGACTTAAATTTGCTTATCTGTTCTTGAATAAAGGAGGGTGTTGATGCATCATGAATCGGTGCTCCCAGAAGACAAAGAGAAGATTCGTCTAAAATTTTTATGTTGGGACTTAAGTACTCAAAATTGTTTACTATTTGGTCTCGAGTTATGGTGTCAACGGAAGAGTTAATGTATAATTCACATTTAGAGAAATTTAATTCAAGGCCTATCATACTAAAAGAATCCATAATAGTTTGTAAATCCCTTAATACTACGGATGCATCCCCCGCAATAGTTCCATCGTCTAAATACCATATATTGAATTTTGATCGTAGAGTTTTGATTGTAGGGTTAATGGCCAAGCTAAAAATGGCTGGTCCAAGTGGGTCACCTTGTTGACAGCCTGTAGCCGAGGGAATAACCGAATCTTTGAAAACTAAGGAAGCTGCTTCGCTATAACATTGCCATAGATATTTATAGTATAAAGGTATATGTTCTTTAGCTTGTGACAGCATGGCACCTCTGCATATAGAATTAAATGCATTTTTTACGTCAACCTTCATAAAAACTTGTGGTTTCCCTAATCTCAAAAAGGTTCTGGCTGCATGAACCGCAGCCTCACATCCTCCGCGACTCCCAAAACCTAACTGTGTTGGCTGAAAAAGAGTGGTTAGTTCTGGTAATATTCTTTTGCAGCATATCTTTGATACAAGGCGGCGAATAGTATTACCTACAGCTATGGGTCGAATGCCACCATCTTTTTTATTAAGTGCAATTAAATTTGCCCCATACAGAATAGTAACTGCCTCGTTACAAACACTCCCTCTTAACATTAAATTTGCCAATTCTGCAATGTTTGTTAACAACGTACGGCCAATGTCACCAGTAATGTTAGAAACTAAATCTTTTAAATGCTGCGGAGCCATGCCATCAAGACCAGCTGCTGAACCACCTTTAAAATACATACACATTTCATATTACAATTGTGTACAATACAGTCGAAAAATACACTTGTGTTTATTTCGATTCAAATTAGTAAGTGTATTCTTTTCCATATTCAGTATATGAAAAATAATTAATTTTCGTGATGAATGTAAGTGATTAAGCATCTCATTTCGGGACAATAAGAGATGATTGATTGATGATAATATACCATTGTAGAGCGACATAAGTGTTATTTTTGGTAATGCAGTTGGAAAACCATCACCAAACATATAAGTAACAAAATATCACCTTGTCTCCTTCGACTCTGGCCCTCCCTTTTAGAATAAATTAGGGGAGGTAGGTGAGGTATGGTTATATTTATAAATTAAATGTTAAAACATACATACATACATATACTCACGGCTATAAATCCCTAAAAGGGGTAGCCAGAGCTGAGAAATAATAAATTCCTCAGCCACTTTTGGAAGTTGAGGCGGGAAAAGATGGTAGAATAAAGGTTGTTGGTGATGGGTCTCCAACTGCATCGCCCAAAAATCTCTTAAAAAGCCCCAAGTCCGTTAGTCGCCTCTTACGTACACCCACCGGAAGAAATGGGGTAGTGCTTTTCTAAGCCGACACTACACAGCTGTTAAAACGTATTGACACTATAGCTCAATTGGCGACAGGGGCGTATACCCGGAGGTCGTGGGTTCGATCCCCGCTAGTGTCGATTTTTTTTCCCTTTATTTATTAGAAATAATCCCCAGATGAGGTTTTTATGAACAAAAAATATTCTAATGTACCGTTATAGTTTTATATTCGTAATTAAAATGTGCTAATTTTTATATTCGTTTGTTCATTGACTCAGTCACAAGTCCATGAACTCTCGATTCTGGCACAATGCTCTGAATAAATCACGACAAGCCCACATTAATACCCAAATGAATTGAGCAACCATGTTAATATTTAGGATAAGACAATTGTTGTTATGTTTCAGATTAGCTGTTTAGTGGCTTGAAATAACAATAACCCATTATTACCGGGGGTTGGCGTAAGAGGTCACTTTTGGGGCTTTTAAAGTGACGTAATATATTTATTACATTGCTGTGTAGTGCCGGCGTAGAATAGCACTACCCCATTTCTTCCGGTGAGTGTACGTAAGAGGCGACTAACGGTATTGGGACTTTTAAGGGTTTTTTTGGGCGATGCGTTTGGAGACCCATCACCAACAACCTTTATTTTACCATCTTTTCCCCACTCATCCTTCCAAAAGCGGCTGAGGAATTTCTAATTCCTACGTTTTCTTCCTAAGCTTTTCTCCATCTATATACTTGATAAATAACATACATACATATTCTCACGCCGCCCGTTAGTTCCCATTGGGGTCGATACGATCCGGGCAAACCTCTCTAGCTTCGTTCACATCAATCTTTTCATAAATGCTCTTTTATTCTTCTTACTTCGGACACTTGCCTTTTTGAGCACATTTTCTATTTGATCCAAATGTGGCCTCCTAGGCCGTCCTCTACTAACATTACCTTCCACATTGGCTCCATATATTTCTTTGATAAATAAATCGCCACATATAATCCGAGATAAAATAATCAGTGTTAACCACCACAACCTTCATCTCGCCATCTTTTCCCCACTCAACTTTCCAAAAGTGGCTGAGGAATTTCTAATTCCTTAGCTCTGGCTACCCCTTTTAGTTTTTATAGCGGTGACCCCACCCCTGTTTATAGCCGTGAGTATATGTATGTACTCGTATATGTTAACCACCCTCAAAGATGCAAAATGAACTGACACAGAGCTGTAGGCTCAATCCAAAATTTGGGCATTTCTTTCTATAGATTTAAAGCTGTGCTGTTCCCAATGATTTATCTAGGATTGACAATAAACTATTTTACAACAAAGCTGAGCGTTAGTGTTATAAATATGACATGACTTCGTAAACATCATCGATCACACAATTGCATAGAAGTTTTACTGGCATAACCTCTTACGTACACGTTATACTATACATAAATTACAATGTTGACTGGTGAACACTAAACAAGTAATGGCTGGAAACCATCGAGGTCACTCAGACAAACCGACTTCCTAAATTAACTATCAGTTTTAGCTGAATCGATAATTTTATTTGCGTCATTGCTCACACCACTTCTTGGTACACGATTTTCAGTTTACAGTACAGCTTGTAGTTATAATTTAATGTAAACATCATGTTAATGTTAATGCCATCAACTGCATCCGTAATCTAGCGGTATCGCGCTCGGCTTCAAATCCGGAACCGATCGGGTTTGAACCCCAGAGGGGTAAACTCTTAATACAGGCTTGAATCACTCGATCATCCGAAAATTATACTTAATTTAATACTAATACTACTGTCCGTGTTTCAAACGGCACGTTAAGTCGTCGGTCCCAGCACGGTAGTTGTCTTAATTCTACCAACCTGCATTTTGTCGGCTAGTGGACTATGGTCAAATAATCCTATATAGTGTAGGTTTTTTATTTATATAAAAAACGCCGTGTAGTGCCGGCTTAGAATGTCGCTACCCCTTTCTACCCACGGGTGTCGTAAGAGGCGACTAAGGGTATTAGGGCTTTTTATTGGATTTTTGGGCGATGCGGTTGGAGACCCATCACCAAAAACCTTTATTTTACCGCCTTTTCCCCACTCAACTTCCAAAAGTGGCTGAGGAATTTATAATTCCTTGGCTCTGGCTACCCCTTCTAGGGAATTATAGCCGTGAGTATATGTGTAATGTGTATAACTGCATTGGTTGCTGCTGGGCCCTGTGGCCTAAGCGGCTTTTTATGACTTCCCATGTATGTGTGCCGGGCAGCTGAGGGTAGCCCTGGCGGGGCAAAGGTTGTGTACCTAAGCTAAATATAATAGAGAGGAGAAATTAGCTCTAACCAAGTGACCAAGCGGGAGACTTATGTCATACATTGCGAACTCTCGCGTTCTTCGGGAGGCCAGTGGCAGGCAAAAGGAGGTTCTAATTTGGGATTCTAGGCCAGCGAGGTCGGTGTCTGTAGTGGTATGTTCTTTGACCTTGAGCGCTGGTGGCCTCTCAGGCCTTAAGCTCGCGGGTGATTGGGACGACGGGATCCGAGAGAAGGCTACGAGGGCGCCTCTGTAAATTTCCGACGTCCGGTGAGATTGTGTAATCGAGCGAAGTTCGAAGTAATGGATTGGGGTGATTTCGACTTCGAGATTTCTTTGAAGTTACCTTTGATTGTAGCAAGTTCTAAGTCTGTGTTTAAATCATAGTTCCTTACATATCAAGGCATGAACTGCCTCCTTGCGCATAAACCTATTTTGTACCACCTGGAGGCGATGTATCAGGCCCGCTCTGGCGTGTGCAAACGCAACACTACCGTACGAGAGGACTAATCGTATTTATAGGGTAGGTTCGAGCCTTCGGTTAAAATTATGGGTTCGAGAAAGCTCACAACACTGATTTTCAGTCGGCAAATGTTTCTCTTGCTTACTTACTTGCCAAAGCCTTGCCAAAGCCTTGCCTTACTCTCCTGTCGTATGGTACCTACAAATAACTCACCAAATTCACGACATACACACTAGTAGCCTACTCTCATTATGTCTCCTGTTATATTTTTTTTACATTAGCTTCACCTGTATGTATGTGGGTATTGTATGTATGTACTCCGATTCCTCTAAGCTCGATTCAGACCTACTTTAAACTGACCGATTAATTTAAATTTTTATACACGTATCGAGAGAATGGGACAATATAATAATTTCATAGGTTCATCTTGTTTAAGGTCAACTGGATTAAATAATTTTAAATGATTCAGTACTAAAAAGTTAAAACAATGTACTTTACAAAACTGAAAAACACGCTGATGAAGCATATTTATCTAAAAAGTGAAAAATAATTACCAAAAAAAGGTGAAAATCTTAAGAAAGCGTAGGTTGCTCCGTAGACGAAATATGTGGCACAGAGCTTGTCAGTTTTTTTTAACTATATTTATCCTCACTCGCCAGTTTTAGTAATGGGGAGGAACAGAGTATCGCCCGATAACAATTGAAAGTCATCCGTACCTTCAGTTGACTTTATTGTAATTCGTGAACAAACATGGCATTGCAATTTGCGTAACATTAAATATACATACATACATATACTCACGGCTATAAATCCCTTAACGGGGTAGCCAGAGCTTTGGAATCATTGGAATGAAAAATTCCTCTGCCCCTTTTGGAAGTTGATTGGGGAAAAGATGATAATAATTAATGTTTTTGGTGACGGGTCTCCAACCACATCGCCCAAAAATCACTTAATAAGCCCCTGTACCCTTAGTCGCCTCTTACGATCACCCACGGGTAGAAATGGGGTAGTGTTATTCTAAGCCGACACTACACGGCTAAACAGCATAACATTAAATATATGTCCAAATTACCTGTATATATTTATTTCCATAATATTAAGATAAATTAAAATTTACAGAACGAAACGTATTAACTAAGGTGGAAGTCCGAAGAGAGGATAATAAAACAACACATATGAGAATATTGAAACCGACAACTGCAGTAAGAAATAGGATTATTCTATCCTAAGCCGACACTGCACAGCATTTTAATAAGACGTCATTAGTAAATGAACGCATTACTCAATTACTTACATTATCAGAATTGATTTATTTTTGAAACATTATCAATGACTCACAATTACCAGAACTAACAAATTAACACAATAGTTTTATTTCATTCTTAAATATATATTTTTTGTTTTATGTCTGGAAGGGTTCTACACTAAACTTAATGAAAAGGCCCTGAGATTATCTATACGTATGAATATACATTATTTACGATGTATTTAAAGTCTTAAACTAAAAATAGTTGTTTAATACCTTATAAAATATATTTGGTGACAGGGATCGGATGGAAAGTACCTACTGCACTGTACCTACACTAATATAAAAACGTGACACAGTGCTTTTAGCGATAAACAAAGATGAGTTTATATCACGAGTGTTTCTACATGTGACAAAGATAAAAGGGATTATGTACACGAATTACTGATTAGCATTCATATTTAGTGAACATCTATAAAAATGATTGGCCGACTTCATAAAGATTATTTAATAATATTTATTTTTTTATATAGCTAAGCACAAAATTATGTCACAAAATGAGTTAATTCCGACCAACCCTGTCTTTATACTCCACACAAAAACGTAGCATCTAATGAGTCATTCGCGTTGTCAGATATTTCTAGGGTTGTGCCTACCCACTTCTAGGGCTATAAATCCCTAAAAGGGGTGGCCAGAGCTTCAGACTACGAAAAACCTCAGCCAATTTTTGAAGTGAAGTGGGGAAAAGATTGTAATACAAATGTTGTTAGTGGTCTTCCAAGTTCTGATGGGTCTTCAACCGCATCACGCAAGAATCACTTAAAAAGCCCCAATTCCCTCGTCCCGTACGAACACCTACGGGCAGTAATGGTGTGACACAATACAGCATTCTAAGGATTAGTAATCAATATACCAAGATGCTGTTTTTATAAAGGCGTGATGTCGATTTCTCTAATAGTTCTCTAATGGTTCGGCTCTTGTGTTCTCTAATCGAGGTCACCAGGTACTCCAGATCTTTGATTATCTTGGTTTTTATAGTTTTCCCTTTTTGTGGCATCATCATACACAGCATTCTAGGGCTTAGTAATCAATATATATGATTGTCAACAAATCCTACAAACATAAAAAGCCAGACTCATTTAAAAGAGACTTGCGGAAGAAGCACAATGACCTGAGTGACCTTACTCAAGCCTAGCGGTTGAGTTGAGACCTTATAAAATCAGCGATTTCATTTAAAGCACTTCGCCGTATAACCAGTTAGGATACATTTTACTTCCTTCTTACAGTCAAATAGCAAGAGAATTGCATATCCTTTTACGCATCGGCTATGTATCCCATTCAGAATTATAAATCCGTCCTCCACGAACCACGTTAGCTATCTGTCGACTTAGAATATCACTACCTCATTTCTTCCCATGGGTGTATTTAAGAGGCGACTAAGGGTGTTGAAGCTTTTTATGTAATTTTTGGGCGATGCGGTTAGAGATTCATTACCAACAACCTTTATTTTACCATCTTTTTCCCACTTAACTTTCACAAGTGGCTGAGGAATTTCTAATTCCTTAGCTCTGGCTAACCCCTTATATAATATATGTATGTATGTATGTACGTTTGGGAATGAAGTGGGTAGAAGACTGAATAGCCGCAAAACCCTAAATCGGGATCACAATTACATCTTGCATCACTTTTTGGAGACTGGTTTACCCACAAAGTAGTAAGGCATTTAAAAAGATGTAATGTTGCAATTGCAAATGTAAAATGAGAAGCGCGATGGGAAATGTAAGGAATTTAACTGGATCTTGGGTCAGTCCCTTTTTGATGAGTAAGCTTGAATGAATTACGTGGTCAGTTGTTGTCAAGTTTTATTGCATGTTGGTATAGGAAGGAAACTCTGTTTTAAGTAACTAAGATTAGAAAACTTATTGAGTTCTACTTAAAGTATGTTCTTCTGGCTGCGTTCTGAAAGCTTATAGAATTTGTCAAACGCTTCGTTAGTTGTATTGTAACCTATTTTGTAAGTCAATAAATAAATATTCTTTTTTATATACCTATTTAATTACTACCGTAAATACTTTAAATGAGAATAAACCTGAAATCGATGGTAATAGACATTGGTATGATAAATCGCGTCAAGGAAAGTTTTTAACAAAAAAATCTAACTCCCTATAGTTTCCAAAAGCTGAGGAATTTTAAACTCTGAAGTTAAAGCTACCTTTTTTTAAATGTATAGCTGTGATTAAACTCGTATATTGGATGTACGGTTAATTTAGGAAATAAATACATAATTATGTCTAATAGGGCGTGGCGCGTATTTAGTTGATAAATTCAATGCCTGTTTTGTAGCAGTTTCGGGTGTAAATATATGGGCGTAGTCTAGTTCAAACAAACACGATAGTAAGTAATACAACGTACCGGACAAGAGGTCGTGACATTTCAGGGTGGCTCACCCTTATTTGACTATTTTTATTAAGTCTCCAGCTTATTTTTTTGTTGTGAAATGCTCCACATATAAAAGACTGAATTGTGACAAAGCCTAAGAATTCGTTTTAACGTAAGAGTTGTTTAGTCAAAATAAAAATATTTTTAAAAATCAATAGAAGAAACAAAACTGTTCTCTGTACGTTTTCCTTGACTCTTAACTGGTACACTTACATAAAAAAGTGGAATAATTAAAACCTAGTAATTTGAAATACTTATACAAGTCTGAAAATCAAAACCATAATTTAAAGTTTTTTTAAAATTATCTAATTACTCCGAGATAGGAACCGACTAAACGTATTTTTAAAAGGTCTGAAGCATCAATTCAAGGTAAATTAAATTCTCTGCAGAAAAATTTGTTTATTTATGATCTTATTGCAACGGAAGCCAATAAAATCATATTGGTTTTTGTTTTTCATAATCTCAAAAAAGTTTTATTTTTTTATTTTTTTTTGTTTATAATTAATTTAAATTTGATTAATTAAATAAAAATAAATTGTTAATTTCTATTTAATTTTTATTATTATTATTTTAAACTAGTGGATGGTCCCAGCTTCGCACGGGTAGCGTTGTTTTTTTAAATATCTGAGGTTTCTTTCTTGAGTCACTGCTCAAGCATTGTGAAATTCAGCGTAATGTTTTCAATTTATTAAATTTATAGCACTCCCTAAACAGTGTAGTTTGGTGATTTTGAATGCGCTTTAATGAACGGTTCAGTTTTTCCGTTTAATAGCAAATTTTGGAATAAAACGCTATGATGTATTTATAACAATCTAAAAAATAAATCATTACGTGTTGTAGGATGCAACTACTGGCGCCATCTAGTATTTTATAAGTAAATTAGTAACGATTCGGTTTTGGTCACGGGCGCGATGGCTTATTTTATGTATAATTTCGGTGTTTCTCTACCGATTTCTATGATTCTTTTTTTATTGAATAGGTAATAATGTAACCTTATTTAAATTAGGATGAGTGAGAGGTTTAAAAACGTAAGAGTAAACAAATACAATCAGAATGTTCCGAACTGCTAAGCTATCAGGAATTACACGTGTTATTGTGAGTCAACCGTAAAAGATAGACATAAACTGTCGAGGTTTTTTTTTTAGATAATTTTATGAAAAATATTTCCGTGATAGATGATTTCTATGTAACTTTGACCATTTAGGCTGCACACGCGAGGGAAGCTTAAAAAATGGAGTAACTTCTCCCGTTTTCCCAAAATTTCCCAAAATTCCCCTTTACTACTCTGCTGAAAAGTATACAAAAACCTGCCCAGAAGTATGGAGAATAATTGTCCCAAGTTTCGTTAAAATCCGTCGAGTAGTTTTTGTTTCCATAAGAAACATACAAACCGAGAGACAGACAGACAGACAAAAATTTTACTGATTGCATTTTTGGCATCAGTATCGATCCCTAAATACCACCTGATAGTTATTTTGAAAATATATTTCATGTACAGAATTGACCTCTCTACAGATTTATTATAAGTATAGATTGCTGCATGTTTTGTTAATTATAATAATAACATAAAACATAAACGTTCACGCCGTTTTATCCCCGAAGGGGTTGGCAGAGGTACCAATACTCCTGAACTCACATGGCAAGCGCCATCTAGTTTCCAGAGAAGGTACCCACGTTTTGCTTAGACAGTGTACTCACGTGATAGGGGGCAGGCCTATCGCCGTTTTGTACGAATACACTGTCACATGACTAAGTACAACTCAGCCATGTGGGTTTCCTCACGATGTTTTCCCTCACCGTTAGCAACCATGATAAATTAACCACACATATGACTTTAGAAAAGACAAATTGGTGTAGGCCCGTCCCAGGATTGGAACTCACGCCCTTCTGTTTTTCGGGCGGGTGTTCTTACCCACTGGACTATCATGTCGTTGTTAATTATCTGTCTAATTTAATTTAATTTATTTATTTATGTGTTTGTATTTCATTTTGTTTTGTTTATATTTTATGGGCCACATGTAGATGGCTGAAATTAAGACTTGTTTATTTATTTAAACTAATACTATACCTAACTAATAAAATCGTAGATACCGGAATGACGGCTCTCCCACTTTCGGCAGCATGCTATTCTAAGACAAATGGTTCTCGGTTTAATAATACTAGGTAACAATTTAAGCTTGCCAGTACAAGTAAATATAATTTAACATACATTAGATGTCAGTAACATGTTAATTATGAAATTAAATAAACTATCAGATATCATAAAAACGCATTCAAATAAAAAAATAATACAAGATCTAATTCATCTACAAGCCCTTTTCTGTGTACAGTGTTTTATTTCAATTGATGAACGGCAAAGGTTGTAAGAGTGTCTTCCTGAGTCAGGAATCCTGACCTTTACCTCCATTCTCAAATATAAGCTAGTTATACTACATAGTTTTCTAAAACAACAACAAGGGCTGACCGCGCGATTTATAATTCTGATTACGCAATTAAGGTATGAATCACATTGTTGTTATTGTCAAAAAAGGCTTGGTTTTCAAGTAGATAAAGGTACTAGTCCTCCGGTACTTCGTATTTCTTGTGCTATGTTATGTGAGTCATCACTTCGGTGCGTTCTCGGTGCATTCGGTACACCCGTTCTCGGCACGCTCACGAACAAGCCACTCCACAAACAACACAAACCAGTCAGTCGGTAATAACCAACCAGCGATAACAAGCGCCAAAACCGCGCTTCGGAAAGCGAACCAAAGTGATTCGAAACTTAAATTGACACAATTCGGCGGGAACACAAAAATAGAACATTCCTGAAAGTTTCGTTGTTTTTTTATTATGACCTTAACAAAGTGCGATTGGAACAATAAGGAATTCAATGCCATGGATAGCTGCTACAAAGTGTACACTTGGATCAACGATGCAATATTGATGCTGCTTCTACAAACGCTGTGGAAATTAAGTCAAATATATAATTATTTTATTCGAGAACGGTGAGTTTGTTTTATTATTGTAAAATAATTAGATATCTTTAAGATTATTTTAGAAATGCAGGAAAACAATTTTGTTAAACTACAAGGTAGTTTTGATGCAGCACTGCTGCTGTTCTGTGTGTGAACTGTGATAATGATACGATAATTCAGTTACCTATTATATACGATTATTAAATATCTTTTTAAATTTGGCGGAAAATCTGTGATTCCGATACTTCGATCAACTCTAGAATTATAAACATAACATTTGTGTGAATGTAAAAGTTTTATGTGCAGTTTTTAATCATAAATACCCAAGGAGGTGTTCCATAAAAGCAACAGATTTAATAAACAAAAAAAAACAAAAACAACCAAGCAGTGCAGTTTCGGATTAGAATACCACCAACCCATTTCTTCCCTCGGGTCTCGTAAGAGGCGACTTATGGTATTAGGGCATTTAAGAGATTAATGGGCGATACGGTTCGAGGCCCATCACTAGCAATCTCTTTAATATATTTTCCCTACTCAACTTACAGAAGGGGCTGATAAATTTCTCATTCAGAAGCACTGTCTAACCCTTTTTCGGAATTCTCAGCCGTAAGGAAATGTGTGTAAAAAATATCCGCGGTTTTATTGAGTTATCAAAGCGATATCAAAGTCGTTGACAAGTATATCTATCTGTTGCGAAGTAAACTTATTAATAAGATTTTATTTCACAACGTTTGATACCACCCACTTATAAATTCTATTACACTGCATATCTACTTAAAATATTCGACAATAATATAGAGCAGATGAAAAATTGCTTTAAAGAAAATATATTTTCCAAACATTTTATGCATAAAAACTATGTTGATTAGATATATGTTAAAATCATTTTTTTTTTCATGAAATGAATCCTTTACATTACTACAAATGGGTAGCCGGAACTTCAAAATTAATAGCCCCTCAGTCACTTTGAAAGTTTAGAATGGGATATAAAAATGGTGAAACAAAGGATCGTTGAATTTCCAACCACATCTCATCCAATGACTTCTGTACAAAATCCATGGGAACAGATAGGGTAGTGCTAAGCTAGGGCGAAACGGCAAACACTTATTAAATATGTATTTATAGTTTTTGAAACCATCATTTTCATTCAACACTTTCCATTCTCTTAAAACTATTCATAACGGTGTAAAAAAGACATATTTTTTGAGTGTCTCAAATCTTAACCATAGTACGTTATAGGGTGGTGATATTTGCAGGCTACATTGTCAAGCAGTCTTATTTATCTTTAATTATTCACATGTTCTCACGGCCATAAACCCCAAAAAGGGGTAGCTTTAGAGCTGGAAATTCCTCAGCCACATTTAAAAGATGATAGGGGAGAAGATGGTAGATATAAAGTATCGTTGATGATGGCTTTCCAATCGCACCGCCCAGAAAACATTTATAAAGCGCCATCCATACCCTTAGTCGCCTCTTAAGACACCCATGGGTAGAAAGGGTTAGTGACAAGCCTTCACAACTCGTGAGTTATTTATATAACGAAGTATTAAAGGAGACCAGAAAAGTCTTCGACTACGACCATTTACATTTTACCTCTCTGAATACTGGACCAGTTATGAAACTATCGACCATTTTCGGGCACTGCGGATTTTCGGAGAAATAAGAGATGAAAATAAGGAATCAGTTTCCCACCACATAGACATTTAATAATTGGAAAACTGCACCTTGTACCATGCTTACTATTTTCAGAAAACTACACCATAATCAGCAGTTAAAGCAATTCTGATCCTACACGTTCGTTTACATAGCCTCAAATCACTGTATTTATTCATATTTTATTAAGTTGTGTAAGGTGGTATAGTATACTAAGATAAATACTATTAAGTTTTAACAGGTATATATTATCTTTTTATCATGTTATCTTATAAAACAAATTGATCGATCGACACGTGTGACAGCAGTCGACTTCCATTAAATTGTAGACGTTATATGTATCAAATTTGTAAATTCTTTTATTATGTTTTTCTTCAAGGAGTGAAAGAAGTACAATTATTTATCATATGGTAGGAAAACCCACTGGCTTCAAAATCGAATGGGTCAACTACAGTTCCATCGAATTGTTCCGCGCCGCAACATTACGGGCCAAAATGGCCATAATAATAGCCGACCTCCGATAGGAGATGGCACCCAAAGAAGACGAAGAAGATGGTATTCATAGAACCTTACTATTTGCCTGAAAAATGTCCCAACATATTCGGGAGTAAACATAAAGCTGCGTCACAAAAATACAATGTCTAATTACTCGTATCAAATATATTTTCATATATTTTCAGCGACATGGTTTTCTCGGATTTTTTTACTTTATCGTCAACAGTTCGTAATTAAATACATACAATTTTGATTTTAAGGCTGAAAAGTATCATTCAAACATCAGATTAGGTCATTGACCTATAAAATTGTTACACTTTCCGAGATTTAAGAAATAAGATGCTCTATTCAAACCGACGAATTTTTATTTGAAGCGAACATAACATAATTCAATTGAAAAATCTTAGAAAAATTAAGATTTGCGAATATAGAGTTTAACAAAAACAAAAGTGGTATTATTGGTAGTATTTCACTCAAAGCGATCTCTCGCAGGCATCCTTCAGATGGTAAGGTCAATAAATTATAGTCATGTTTGGATGTTAAATAACATGGCTTATTTTTATAGGTTGGTAATAAAATAATAGTAATAAATTGCAAATTGGTTGTTTGTAATCTTAAATAAATAATTTCCTGTAGTGGTCCAATCAAATTCGGACTATATACTCACACAGCCCATATATGTCCCCACAAAGGGGCTCGAGCCTATCCTATATAGGGCGATTTGGCCATAGTCCACCACGCTGGCCAATTGCGGGTTGGCAGACTAACGACTACTACCGTAATAGTAGCCGGGACCGACGGCGTAACGTGCCCTCCGAAGCACGGAATCATCTTAATTTTCGGATAATCAGGTGATTCAAGCCAAACTGGGTTTGGCTGTGCTGGTTTAGAACCCCCCGGGGATCGAACCCGAGACCTATCTTCTCACGTTATGTGATTGGTTTTTTGTGATGGACAATTCAGTTTAATTATGTCAAACTAGCGCGTTTGGTTTAGTCACATAGAAAATCTTTTTTAAGTAAAAATATGTTAAACCCAAAATTGTACAAAGTATATTTGGAAAAAAAGGAAAAAATGTGAATGTAAAGAATTTCTTTGTTGCTTCTTCTCTTTACGAACACCTTCCGAAGCAACGGATTAATGATAAATTTAAAATTTTTACGTTCAAAAAATGTTAGTATTTAACTTTATTTTGAAAAATAAACTTTTAGACTTTTTTTTTGACCTCCGACCTTGAAACCAAGCGCTTAACCGCGACACCACGGAGACAGTCACTACACGGAAGGACTGTATACTGATGGGTCATAAATGGATTTATTAAAACTATGAATGATAGACATTTCGCATCCGATTAATCCATAAAACATTATTAATAGAAAATAACTAGTTGGGATATGGACATATTATAAATTTTTGTTCTAAATATTTAGTATTCCTAAATAGTTTTACAATATTTTAATTGCAGTGGAAAAGATTTCAATTATACAATTGAAACAAAAACCTAATAGCTTACAATTATATATTGTCACCGTAGTATATATAGTATATATATGGTAAAAAAAATTGATACTTTTATTGTTTTAGATAATTTTTGCTATGTAAGCGTAACTCTATATAAAACTGTAACGCTATATATTTGATATGAAATAAGAAGCAATCATAATAATCTAACATATAAACTTTAAATATTATGTTTAAAATCGCTATCTTTAAATTATCTTCAGGCCCTTATTAATCTACCCATGGCATTCATAAAATACGTAGAACATCGAATATCACGATCGTACTAAGTGGCGATCGATAGTCTCTGCCTACCCCAATGGGAATAATGGGCGTGAGTATAAGTAAGTAATCGTTAGAGGTGTGTATTCACATTAATAGCATTACCAGGTTTGTAACTTTAGCACTCTCATGTTATGAATGTCAAATATTTACAAACATCAAACTGTATGCGTCATTGGACCATAATTTAAGTTATTTGGTATCACCATTTATGTATTTTGCGTGGGACTATTAAGTCGTAGTACTGCTAGTAGGACAATTCAAATGTGTTAAGAACTATTCATCTCATTCACGAAGGACATAGAGTTTAATTGGGTTGTTTATCACCATGTATTTTATTATTTTACCATACAACGATTGAAAGATATCAATTTTAACTATAAGATCGAAAATAATTGCATATTTTTAAAATCATTTCTTGTATTTTCTGTTCTTTAAATTACATTGATACAAATTACTATAATACTTACATACTACAAAAAATAATTTTAAATAACAGGAGAAAAGAAAGCAATAGCAAGCAAGCTTACAATGTTATTTTTAATCAGAGTTAAAAATAAAAGGGGCGTGTGCTGTGATAAAAAAAACTCAGTCATTTAAATTTATATCAGTCTAAATAAATACCCTAAGCTCATACCCGTTTCAATATTACGAACATCAGACGCTTAAAACTTGGTTACGGAACCCAAAAAAGCCTTATCCAAAACGTGTTTCTGAGAAAATCCTTCTACCAACATCACAACGTCACTTGCGATATGATGAATCGTTGTAAACTCACAGGTATGAAGAATGAAAATTTTCCACTGGCATTGGCACCAAACTATATTTGAACTACCCACAATAAACATTCTGTATGCATAGTCATTACAATTGTACGATAGAGATTAAGAAAGTGCCAAGTAATGTTTAGCATCAAAGATATGAAACTTGATTGTTCTATTATTAGATACTCTTTTCTGGTTTAATATGGTAGAGAGTTATTTTGGTAAAGACTTATTTTGAAGCAGGTCAATTTTCTAAGCGGTTTCTATTGATATGGCTTGAGAACTATCGCCAACAATACTTGTCTACCATCTTCTCCCCTATCAACTTCCAAATGTAGATGAGGAGTTTCTAACTCTGAAGCTCTGGCTCCCCCTTTTTCGGATTCATGGCCGTGAGTTTATGTATGTATGTAAATTTACTAATTCCTACTGATTTCATACATACGAAAATGTTATGTGTGTGTGTGTGCCAGCCAGCCAGCAACCACAAGGTTAGCAGACTTTGGACTAATCACCCTTCCAGGATAGAGTCGAGCCCCTCAGTCATATAAACTGTGATTATATCTATTTGTGTACTCTTTACACAATAATGTAATGGCTAGATAAATTTGAAATGGAGATATTGAATAGTTTATGTTTGTACTTGTTATTTAGACTGTATTCAGCTATGTAGTGTCGGCTTAGAATAGCACTACCCCATTACTGTCTTTGAGTGTTCGTATGAGGCGACTAAGGGTATTTGACCTTTATGTTTATCTTTTCTCCAGATAACTTCGGAAATTGGCTGGGAAATTTCGTAGTCTGAAGCTTTGGTTACCTCTTTTAGGGATTTATAACCGTGAGTATATGTATGTATGTACAATTCAAACTGTATATCACTCACTACAAAACCTTTTTTGAATTGGTGTCTTATTGGTCTGGTAATTTATTATCAAACTTGACGACGCAGTCATACACCCAAATTCCAACCTCTCAATTTATTCATCATTAATCACTATAATCATTTACATTACTTACATCATTCAACAAAATGCAGTTTTTATATAATTATCGTTAACGTTTCGAGAGATAACTTGAATAACCAGTAACATATTTGCATATTTTTTAACCTTAGGATACATCTTAAAATGTCTGGATAATAATTGCGATGATGACGCTCGTCTGGCACCGCTCGAGCTCATATCAATTGAATCAGCTCTCTGCCAATAATACTACGCTAATAATATCAATCAAGGCAGGTCTTATCACCAACGTATTTGTGGGAACATTAGCCACGATACATCTGCTTTCTATACGTTATCATTCTTTGTTCTAAGAACCGCTTATCAATGTTTAATGAAATCGAGATAAATATTTAAATTGTTATATAAGGCTGCGATATTTGATCAAGTTATATTACGCGGTTTTCCTTATGAAACCTTAATATGTACTCGAGGTTTGTTTAAATTAAAAATTTCAAACCAACAGCAGCTCGTAATAAATTTCGAGTTGCGGTTTTTAGTGAGTTGAAAAACTGTTACGTAAAAAGATTTTCGGTCAGTGCTTACTCTTCTCATAGCTTTCAATAATATTGAGCCTGAGTTTAGGATAACTTTATCAGTATCCTTAACTCAGGCTCAGGAGTATAGGATACTTTTCTCATAGTTTTCAATAATATTGAACCTGTGTTTAGAATAAATAAAACAGCACTTGTAACTTTTTAATATATTTATATTACAGAAATTAAATTATAAAAGGCAATACAGTGCATCTTATATATTAGTTCCTATCGTTTAATATTAGTTTACTGACCTAACCATCAAATATTTGCCTGAAAGAGTTGAGTGATAAGACTGCTGATTGTTCTTCTATTCAAGTATATAATTTCTGCAACATGTTTGAATTGTAATCTGTAAAAAAAAGTTTACTATTATATTCTATACAGCAAAATAGTCAATAATATCTTAACAAGTCATCAAATTAAAATACTTTCTTACAACAAGAGAAGAGAGAAGAATTCATTAAAATATACGCATGTTTAATACTTTTATAAACAGCTAATTGCACTTTCGCTGATTGGCAATTTATAAGAAGGACTTTCTGATAGTGAAAGTTCAAGCAATCTTTTTAAATAATTTTATATCAAATTAAATCACTGTCTTATAGTTGTAGTTGAAGGTTGTTAAAAAATTTATTAATAAAGTGAGTCATTGCACTGATTCAGTTGCTAGCAATGGAAGTAATAACATTGTTATGCTACTGTACTATCATCCGTTTCATGACCGTGGGTGGGATGAAGTTCAAATACATACATATACTCATAACTATAAATCCCAGAGCATCAGAATAATATTCCCTCAGCCACTTTTGGAAGTTCAGTGGGGGAAATATTGTTAAATAAGAATCTTGGTGACGGATGGGTCTCCAACCGCACCGCGCGAAAATCACTAAAAAGGCTTAAAACCCTTACTCGCCTCTTACAAACACCAACGAGCAGAAATGGGGTAGTGCTATTTTAAGCCGAAACTACACAGCCTTTTAGAAGAATCAATATAATCACTTCATTTACCTCGCTTTTTAATTAACTTAAAATAATTAATATGAAAGACTTATTGAACTTTTTCTTGATTAACTTACTTATAGTTTAGTTTTTTTATTATGGAAATAAGCCTCTAATCTTAAAGACATGTAGTGGACGTGTGTATGACCGCTTATTTATTGTTGTTTCGTATGGACAATAAAGTTCTATGATATGTAATAATGATAAAGAGAGATAGGAATTATTAAATATTACACGATAGTATCAATAATGCATAACAAAGGAACTTTACAAATAACGGCCAACATGTAAAGAAACCTTATGTGGGTTGGCAAAATATTTAACAATAAATTAAGGTTCTATTATCTATTTTTCTATTACGTGGAATCATAACAAGAAATCATTTCTTTTTCACTGATTCTTTATAAAGCTCATTACAGCTTTGCATATCTTTTAACATAAAATAGTATTTTCCTAAAAATGCACACTTCTTATGAGCATATTCAAAAATAATGCAATCTACGTAACTATATAACTTGTTAATAAAAAAATAGCCCCTAACTCGAAGAAATTTCGCAAAACCGCAAAATTTACGAGGTATTTGTATATACACTACCCCATTTCACAGCATAAGTGGCACAAAAAGAGACAAAGTGTAAAAGGCGTGTAATAGGCAATCAGCCCATGCAATAGCAATTTATTACCAGCTGCTCTCTTAGTCACCATCTTATTCCTTTCAAGCTACCGCCCGCGAGAAATATATGGACAATTATAAGGACATATTATACACAGATCAAGTTAGCCCCAAACTCAGTAGAACTTGTTTAATAGGACTAAATCCATACTAATATTATAATATATAATAAATTTATAAATTGGAAAGTGAGTTTGTTTGTTTGTTTATTTGTTCCGCTTTCACGCCGTAACTACTGAACCGATTGCTTTGAAATTTTGCAGACGTATAGTTAGAAGTCCAGATTAAATAATAGGGTACTTTAAATCCCGGGAAAATGATATTCCCGAGGGAAAACTAAAATATTGTTTGCTTGCTGGATGGATTGGAGATGGTGCTGTGTATGATTTAAAACAAGGTACTATATTGCAAACCAATATAAACATGTAAATTAAG
Organism: Bedellia somnulentella; assembly: GCA_963576735.1. NCBI lineage: Eukaryota > Metazoa > Arthropoda > Insecta > Lepidoptera > Bedelliidae > Bedellia > Bedellia somnulentella. The sequence goes on from OY755183.1 coordinate 12,252,308, forward strand.
AAGCTAAATGATACGACAATGTATCCTTGAGAATGAGGAATTCCCGAGGGATGACGTACAATTTGTTTTATCGTCTAAACTGTTTTTTTAACATTATAAGTATTTACGTTACGTTAGTTCTTGAGGTATGCAATAGATGGCGCTCTGGGTATTTTTTAAACCGTGGTATCGACTATCGATGTTTTTTAAGATACGTAAGAAGTGGAATATATTGCGCTTTAACCTGTAGCTCATACATGTAAATATACAAAATAAATTACTCGGTGCACTTTTCGAATCATTTACCTACTTTCTGTTTTATCTTTATTCACTATTTTTCATTTTACATTGAATTGTGGATTTTGGCGCTCGATATCGGTAGGGTATGAAAATGTGGGATAATACAGAGGGAGCGGGATTTAATTTAATTTTTTGTCAATAGTAAGACTATAAGAAAATACAGGGTATTAAAAATTTGCCATCGGTAAATCTAACCTCTATGAACATTCGAGAGACCCGGGATCAAAACTCAAAGGACACAAGCTTTCAGTAAAGAAAAAGTTATTGTGTTAGCTTAGAATAATAGCTAGAACTATTGCATCATGAAATAGGATATCATTCATCTCCGACAATCCCCATATTCCCGATCAATCTCGGCTGGCAACTCACCCACCATCACCAACGGATAGTGTAGGGGGCAGCACCCATCGGGCCTCCGCTCCGCAGCACCAAACTACTATCCGTACTTAGTATTTTCTAAGACTTTCGCGATTGAATATTACAATCAAAAGAACTATTATAGAACTAAACCCATGTTATAACACGCGATTAAAGACCCGAAAATCAATAGTTACTATACGTACTAATACGGACATAGTAACTCGAACATAGAAACTTGGTACAATATTGTTTGTTTCATGATTCTTATCATATGTTTTATGGCACTAAGGGGTTGAAATAGCAAATGATAGTTAGTTTAGAGATTTTTGACATTTCTGTATTTAGAAACTTGAATCTTGGTGCGATTGACTGTTATAATCACTACAAAATAGAATTTATGAAATTCATCCATCAATTATTCATGAGTAATGAAAAATTCATACACTACACTACACTCATACACTAACGGCCATAAATCCCAAAAAGGGTAGCCATAGCTTCGGAGATAGTAATTCTTCATCTACTTTTGGAAGTTGAATAGGGAAAAGGTAGTTAAATAAAGGATTTTAGTGATGGGTCTCCAATTGCATCGCTGAACAATCACTTAAAAAGCCTCATGTCCTTTATATCTTTTATACAACTTATTTTTAAATAAACTGGATGCAAAAATGTAGTCGACGCGGACGTAGTCGCGGGCAAAAAGCTAGTAACTAAATAAATAACATCCAAGACTAAGAAACCATCATTTATGCTCATCACACTTAGGTTGCTCTCAGCGGGGATCGAACCTGCAACCTCCAGATCAACTCGGCCAAGGACGTCGTCAAAATAAAATAAAGGACTATCCTATGCATAGATAATTATTGATCTACTTTTAAAGACTTTGTCGAATTGCAAACATACATATTATCTGGTTTGGAAGTTGTTCGGGGAAAACAATATAGAAATAATATAAAATAGAACTGCATCCTTTATTTAACCATCTTTTACCCACCTAACTTTCCAAAAGTGGCTGAGGAATTTCTAATTCCTTAGCTCTGGCTACCCCTTCTAGGGATTTATAGCCGTGAGTATATGTATGTATGTAACTGCATCGCTCAACAATCTTTTAAACAGGCCCAATAACCTAAGCCACTTACGACAACCGCGGGAAAAAATGGGATAGTGCTATTCTAAGCCGATACAATTAGAAGTCTTAACCAAATTAAAATAATCTATTAAGTTAGGTTATTCAACTCTTTTCTAATAAAAGTAATTACTTTTTCTTTTTTTCATAGGTTCATGACCTTCGGTTCGATTCCCTTTCTTAAATACATTTTCTGATCGTAAACTTACTACTACTAACTACTACTACTAATGACATTGATTTTGCCATCAAATGAGTATGAGATTGTCAATTTGTATATTGGTAAAGTATCAACATTAACGTAAGGTAACATTTATTCAATCGCGGGACAGGTAGGAAAATCGATAGCGAAAGCAAAAAAGCCACGATTCGTGATAGCTCAGTGGGTAGAACAGCTCTTATCATGCAGTCGGTGAGGGTTCAAATCTCGGGTCGGGCCTACACCAATTTGTCTTTTCTAAAGTGTGCTTAATCTATTATGGTTGTCAACTATGAGGGAACGGTACACAGGTACAAAAACGGCGATAGGTCTGCCCTCTATCACGTTAGTCCAGTGTCCAAGAAAACGTGGGTACTCTGAACACTTGATGACAATGTTACGTGATTTTCAGAAGTATAAGTACCTCTGCCAATCCCTTCGGGTTTGAGTTGAGTTGAAGTGAAAACAAAAAAAAAGAAAATTTTAATACAGCATCATACCTACTTTCTGCTGCCTGAATATTTGATTTAGAAGCTCTAGCTACCTCTTTCGTGCCTAGCAGTGAGCATGTGGATGTATGTAACAATAATATTATGATACGTTACAGTGACGTCACGAATTTCACCGTTTGCGCAACTTTGACTAAACAATGGCTTAGCGACCTTTAGGTAATGGTTAGCCAGTTTTCCTCGTCATTACGTGATCATCGACCAGTACTGATTGCTAGGCTTGCTGCTGCAAAGAAAATTTACTGGTGGTGTCATCGAATAAATTTAAATGAATATACAGACATATTATACGACTGTAATACAGGTATAACCTAGTACATCATCAAAGTCTATATGTACTGAGCTTATGTTAATATGTTACTTTTACTGTCTTTACTGTATACAATTGTATCTTCGTACCAAATAAATAATTCTTATTCTTTATTATATTATACACAGATCAATTTAGCCCCAAACTAAGTTTAACTTGTAATATAGGATACTAACTCAACGATTCGTTTAATATTATATAATATACGTACTAGTGGGTAACCCTGGCGCGACTACGTCGCGTCCTATAAAATGAGTTTTTTTTGTAATTTTCCGACCAATCACAGCGCAGCTCTTTTGAATTTCAAAAAAAAATTTCTGATTGGCCGGTTTGAAAAAAATCTGACCAATCACAGCACAGCGCATCTCTGATCGACTAATGTTTGGGCGCGCTTATGTATGACACTCAAGCAAAGTCTATGGGCCAAAATCGAAACTTTGAAATTCTGAAACAATTAACTTAATCCAGTTACATCAGATGTCTGATGTGCACACCACGGCCGCGAACTGTACAAAACGATACCTGAACCAGATTTCTAGCTTAACTTATCGCTTTACTTAACTTATGGGATCGAACCCGCAACCTACGGACCGGGACCTACTATTCTATTTATGTGGGTTTGTCAGCACATAAACTTTCCGTCATTAAGAGACTCATAGAATCTTTCATGGCCTTCTACATTACCATTAGTAGGAAAAAGGGAAGCTTTTTAAAGCCAATATATATACTTGTTAATAATGTTTATTGTTTTAAAACGTTGCTGCGTAAACTTGATCAATATCAAACAACACAGTACCACGGTACACCCTATTAATTGCAGTGTCATACAGTTTTAATTATGACGAATGCCACACAATCACTGCGTGTATGAGTTTAGTATCTGTACCATCAGTGATGGCTGAGACCTTGGTTCCATGTCTCGTCACGATTCAGAGTACAATGTTGACGAAAATCAATATTTTAATAACAATATACGTACAGTTTTCAACAATAAAAACTGTAGCAGCGATTTACGTCAGAAGTGGTCATTCGAACACGTAATAGATGTTTATCAAATTTATTTATTGTTTCTAAACGATGAATTTCATCAAAATATTCAAAATATTTATACTATAATCTATACTTAAATTTTGGTTAGATTCAAAAAATATTTCCTAAACCTCTTTAATATTACTACTCTGCATTATGCATAGACAGCACTACGGTTCAATTATATATAATTCTTTATTTAAAAGATGATTGTAAAATAAATGTTTTTGGTGATGGGTCTCCAACCGCATCGCCGAAAAACCACTTGAAAAAGCCCCATGCCTTTAGTCGCCTCTTAAGATCCGTGGGTAGAAAGGGGTAGTGAGTGACATTCTAAGCCGGCACTACCAGCAAACATCACTTAACACGTCCGAAAATATTCTACAACAACAACATCGGCATTCATTGTTAAAATAGATTTTGATTCAAATATCGAACGTTCAAACTACACACAAACACACCAAAAAGTTTGTATATGCGGGCGCAGCTGTGTTCGCTAACTGGCTGGATACAAATTACGATTAGATGACTCATTATGAGGTTATATCAAGATCGTGGTTATGAGATACTTCCTCAACTTGCTGATAGATGAATTATGATATTGCTGTTAGATGCAATTTAACCTACTTGTTTAATTCCACTTATTAGATGTGTTTGCCGTGTAGTGCCGGCTTAGAATCTCACTACCCCTTCCTAAACACGGGTGTCGTATGCGGTTTTTTAAAGTGGTTTTTGGGCGATGCGGTTGGAGTCTCATCACCAACGATACGTTATTTCAACCATCTTGTCCCCCCAATCAACTTCCAAATGTGGCTGGGTAGTTCCTAGCTCTAAAGCTCTGGCTTCCCTTTTTCCAGGATTTATGGTCGTGAGTAGATATATGTTTGTAAATGTAACAGGATATAGAACAAATAAAGTAATTATGAACATTACTTAGTACTGAATAGATATCTACCCAGTGAACAATAATTCATCATTCATGGCTTTTTGGATCTATTTAATAGCAACACTGGCAACAGATTGAGATTTCATTACTAATTATAAACAGTATCATGGTATTTATTACCATCTATTCCTTGCCAATTAAACATCATGCATCATGATAATGCAGAGCAAACTCACACACCAGAATGCGTGAGATCTTAACACGTTAAACTCGAACCGAGTAAGAGGTCAATTTAAGATTGGTGTTATATTTTTGGCTCCTACAATATATTAATCTAGTTTGGGAAGCACAGCACTTTGATTAATTACATTTCTTATAAAATATGATAGGAGGTATTTATATTTGAAGGAATTTAATCTATACTAATATTATAAAGCTGAAGAGTTTGTTTGTTTGAACGCTAGGTTCTCAGGAACTACCCAATCAAATTGAAAAATTATTTTTGTGTTGGATAGTCCATTTATTGAGGAAGGTTTAAGGATATATATCATCACGCTGCAACCAACAGGACCAAACTATCAGCGAATAATGTTGCAAAAACGGGGATAATTATTCATACTAAGGCTTCAGTTGTGTGCGCTGCGTAAACGGTTTAAGTTACCCAAAAAAAATGTATCAAAGAATTATTTCTCTTTAAGGGCGTCCCCCGAAAAAGTAAGAACCTTGAAACGGCATTTGGGCTTGCCCCCTGCCGTCTCCTCACCTTTAATCAAACTCGTATAAGATAAATCGGTTCGATCCCCGCTGAGAGCAACATTTATGTGATGAGCATAAATTGGTTTCTTAGTCTGTTAGTAGATAACTTATTTATTAAAGTTTATTGTTTTAGATATTTAGTTACTATTTAGCGGTTAGTAGTAGTTAGTTATTTTTAAATATAATCATGTTTTTTTTTATTATTATGTGAATGTTATTTTTTTATAAGTTTCCGTTAATATTATTTATACTGTGATAAGTTAGAAATAATGCTAGTATGCTATGTGATTGTATATAAGTGTATTTAAATATTTGAATAAATTATCTATATAAGATTATAATCAATAATTCTTATTAGTAAATTAGAAAAAGTTTTTTTTTAAATTGTTGTCGTACTTTGGTTTGCATTTTAGATCATACACAGTTGAATATTCCTGGCCTTGTTAATATTTTCTCTTATTTATATGTCAAACTGTGGGGCACACGAAAGTCTACAATACATTTCCCTACAAAATGTAGAATAGATACAGAAATGCCAATATAATATATATCAATCTCTACGGTTGCAAAGGCAAATATTTAGCAGCATATGACGTAACACCTGATATTATAATAACCATTCATAATTAGCTGTGTAGTGTCGGCTTGGAATAGCACTACCCCGTTTCTACCCATGGGTGATCGTAAAAGGCGACTAAGGGTATGGGGGCTTTTTAAGTGATTTTTGGGCGATGTGGTTGGAGTTGGAGACCCGTCACCAACAATTATTTATTATTACCATCTTTTCCCCACTAAACCTCCAAAAGTGGCTGTGGAATGTCTCATTCCAAAGCACTGGCTACCCCGTTTAGGGATTTATACCCGTGAGTATATGTATGTATGTATGCGCTGGTAAGCTAATTAACGCCATAATTTGCTTCTTTTATCATTTTATTTGTCCCAGATAAGATTTAATTGTTTTTCATTAACAATACATCGATAAAAAAACTTATTTGTTGTTTTTCGATTAAGACGAATAATACTGGTCACGATTTGCCATTTGTACTTTATATCAGCCCGGCTAGTACGAGCCTTGTTTAAACCAGTTATCGCGTGGGATAAAGCAGCCATCTCTTACGAACTTACTTAGTATCGTAAACTGCCATCTCATTCTAACCGTTATCGTGTCGATATAAGAGCGCTCGTGCTTGCCGTGTTGGAGACCTAGCACGAACGCTATTTTATCGTCATGATATCGATTGGTTATATTGAGATGATAGTATACGATACTATTTACGTTTTCTAGATAAAAGGTCGCTTGAGCTACCCTTGCCAAAACAGCTAACTAAAACTGTAATACTACATTTTACACGCAATAGTATTTCTGTCCTTTACTGCCTTAGTTGTAATGAAAATTGTGTTTATTTCATACTTACTTACTTACTTAACTTACTCGTGCCCATTAGAAGAGACTTTCGATCGCCACTTTGCAGTATCTTAAAAATTGCTATTTCTTTCCTCATATTCATTATTTCCTCATATTCACGTCTTACCATGGCAAAACGTGAAATTCAAGTTGAAACGTTATTTTTACGAATCATGAAATTAAACTGTTAAGTGTCAGCTTAGAATATTTCTACCCCATTTCTGCCCGTGGAAAATCGTAAGAGGCGAATCGTAAGAGGCGAATAAGGATATAGCGGCTTTAGCGCTATTTTTGTTGGAGACGCGTCACCAACAATTATTTATTATTATCATATTTCCCCATTCTAAAACTCTGGCTACCACCTCCTGGCCATTGAGGGATTTATAGCTGGTGCGATAGAAAAAATAATAATACAATAAACATTATTTTGTTGGCTTTTTGATAACTAATGGTGTAGCAATACAAACTCGCACTTTGCTTTTTTACAAACGTTGCATATCAGTTTTTATTGGGAAAATCCATAATTTACATTCTGCTGTAAAATACGATAAAATATATGACATCTTGTAGTTTCATCAATATTTATTACTTGCGTTGTTGGTCGTAATCTTTCACAGAATTTAGTTTTCGTCGAACTTGTCAATATTAGGTTTTATCCTAATCTTTATACAGTCATTCGTCCGATAACTTATCGTATTTTTTTTATCGAAAACGCAAATTTTTGTTTACTTATCATATCGCACATATTGATTACATAGAGATAATAAATCGTACCAGGTAATGCCAAATAAATGTGAGGGCTATGTCAATTGAGTGACTTTATTTTATTTAGCGCCATAAATTATAGGACTTATGTTTTGTCGATTCATGTCTTCCTTAAAGATATACATAATCACAAGAAAACCCGCCCCGCCATGGACATAGCAAAGTCATCGAATAAAACTCGGATACTTTGACCTACTCTATATAAAAAACAATAAAACCTACTTCATTGTGTTTCCATGAAAATTTACATCATAAATACAGACAGCTCTTAACAATATGGAACTCGTTCTTACTGCTATCTAGCCTTGGTTTACCCGGGGTGGTGGGTGATGGTGCTGTGTTAGTACCTTAAGGGACCGGCCATAAGGCAGTGATAGATTTATCTCCGATTTCTACATGATAATTCACTCAAAGGCAAAGGTCAACTCTAAATATTAAAATTCTAATAAAGCTATAATAACCTTCCAGAGTAGTCTCGGCCCTTATAGTCGATAAAATGAATCATTCGCCAATAATAATTACAATTCGACAATTACATACCAATAGTTCACATATTGCTTAGATTTTGGTCATTCGCTTGTAATTGTTTTGCAATGCTCAAATGGACAATATGGACTTTAACTTGTACAAAATGACGCAGTGCAAAATTCTAACAACGCAATGACGCACTTTCTCAAGAAACTATGGCTGTTGATACTGTTTCACGTCGTTGGTTGCAAATAATGCGGAAAACTATTCACTGTCTGGAAACATAGCGAAAATATACTTAGGATCATTAAACAGACTTCATCTTGCTGATGGATGGTGATAAGAAGATGTACATGCATTTATAAAAATTCTGAAAGCAACGGAAGAACTGTAGTTGAATGCATTTGATGATAGCTATACAAGTAAAAGAAACCTCGCTTATATGCTATAGACTGACATTGAACGGAGTGTAGGGGTTCTAGTGTATTAAATATTATTAAAATTAAAATGTAATAAAAGTATTGTTCGAAATAATATGTGGTAATGTGAGTAGAGGACAACCACGGAGGACAAACCTGGACCTAATTTGCCAGGATCGTGCAAAGTGGCGACCAATAGTCTCTGCCTACCCCAATGGGAAATAATGGCGTGAGTATGTGTAATTATCTCCTAAACTTTACACAATCACACATTACTTTATCTTATAATAATAAGTCACAATTAAAAGATGGCCGTAGAGGTATTTTGCACCATCTGTAAAAGTAGGTATAATACCGCGTGACACGCGTATAATTATTGTGAAAAACGTGAATTCAATGTATGCACATATTTTACTTAAAAAACTAAATGACGATGACGGTACATATCTTTTCAGTATTGCGCTGTTTCAACCGCATCAAAGGTTAATTTGAATTTCAAGTTTTGGACTTGATTTACAAGTACCCATTTATCTCGGTGTATTTTCCATTCCACGTATCTTTGAACATATTCTGAAGCATACATACATACATACATTTACTCACTGCTATAAATCCCTAAAAGGGGTAGCCAGAGCTAAGAAATTAGAAATTCCCCAGCCACTTTTGAAAAGTTGAGTGGGGTAAAGATGGTGAAATAAAGGTTGTTGGTGATGGGTCTCCAATCGCATCGCCCAAAAATCCCTTAATAGCCCCAATACCGTTAATCGCCTCTTACATACACCCACCGGAAGAAATGGGGTAGTGCTATTCTAAGCCGACACTACACAGCTACAAATCATTTTTAAAATAACCTTATTGTTTTTTTGACATTTGGTTAAGTAATGGTCCTACGTTTACACGTCCACGTTATGGAATAGTAACTCGAATAAATATGCTTATCTATAGGTATTTGTTTCGTACGGGTTCCGTACCTTAATGGTGATTCTTTTGTAATTTCAATTATTTGTATGTAAAACATTAGGTGGGTGTACGTAAGAGGCGACTAACGGTATTGGGACTTTTAAGGGATTTTTGGGCGATGCGGTTGGGGCCCTTTCACCAACAACCTTTATTTAACAATCTTTTCCTCAATAAATTTTCCAAAAGTGGCTGAGGAGTTTCTAATTCCTTATCTCTGGCTACCCCTTCTAGGGATTTATAGCCCTGACTATATGTATGTATGTACCTATGTTAAAAAATTAATCTTACTTTTAGCTGTACTTGAGAAGGACTTATTTTTCATCTTGATTTGTTGTAGAAAAGTCTATAGAATACAGGTACTGGACCCAGTAAAAATATATAGCGATTCGATACAAATACTAAACAAATACAAGACATGATATATTTTATATACTAAAACCATAGCTATAGTGTTCAATGTGTATTTGTTGCAAAAAAATATGTAGCACCAATTTTTAGTCACAACCCCATCGACACTCATATTCATAAAACAAAATGAGAACAAAACTGCAATTTTCCCCGTCGCATGCCTGTTATTTTTCTCGTCTAGACGGAAATAAAGGTGCCTACCTTTTCTAAATTGGATATGTATATAAAAGGGCCGATGGTTCCATACTACCGAAGTTACCAAACTAAAGAGCTTATTCCATTTGTCTGAATGAAGACGTCTGAAAGCCACAGAATCTGAATTCAGACTAGTGGAATAACGTTCAAACTGAAATTTGTGTAGTGGAATAACAAGCATCTGCGGCAGTAACTTCGAAGGACGTCTGATTTCAGCAACGACAAAGTGTAATGGAATAAGCTCTTAAGTTGTCACGTAGCAACAGTGAATAACTTAAAAATATTTACAAAGTTTATTCTCATTTTTATTTAATAACATCTTTTTAAATAATTGAATATTGGGTGTGGCAGAAGAAGCACGAAATTAGGTCTTTTAGAAAAGTTTGTAATATAAGGTTATGTGATCGTGTGAGGAATGACGTGATTCGTGAAAGATGTGGTGTAAAAGATGATGTTTTAAGTAAGATAGAAAAAGGAATGTTCAGGTGGTTTTGGCACATCGAGAGGATGGATGATAGGAAATTGGTAAAAAGTTTCTATAGAGCTAATGTGGATGTTAATGTTAGCAGACGACAGCCACGGAGGACAAACTTGGACCCAATTGAGAGTGTGCTCAAAATGGCAGGCGTCCGAAGTATGAAGAATAAAAGAGCATGTATGAAAATATTAATGTATGTAGACGAAGCTAGCTAGCCAGGATCGTACGAAGTTGCGATCAATAGTCTCTGCCTACCCCAATGGGAATTAACGGCGTGAGTATATGTATGTATGTATGTATCTTTTTAAAAAAAAATGCGACCGTCTTCATAGCTATTTGATGGAATCCTAAATTTTCATACAAAATTCGATACGCAATAACAATGTCGTCTGTGTATGCATTTTGTTATTTACCAAACTCTATAAAAATTAAATAGGACCACCTTTGGATTATATCTAATAAATCAAAAAAAATATTAGAGATCCATAACCTAATTACACATAGAATTACATAGAAACGAATTAAGTACCTTCTTTTTTGAATTCGGTTGACTGTTATTATGGATGTACCTACTCCTAAGGAAGTGGTATTTCTCATAAAACGAAAATTGAAAACATTTTTTGATATTTTAAGTTTGCTTCTTCATTCTTAGTTTAGTTTCGTTTTGCAATGGCAATAACTTTCAGGATACTTAATCATAAAAATACATACTCGAAATTTGAACAGTTCACCGTACGAAAACCTAGAGGAATAACTTTATTATAATTAGTTAATTCTCATTTGATCTGATCAGAGAAATTATGGTCACAGGTTTCGGTGCACACCTTGATGTTCATAATGGCAAACTTTGAAACACAAACATGTTTATAAAATTACAAAAGATAAAATACATTTACAAAAACAATTTTCTATAAATAAAAACTACGAAAGAAGCACTCTATCTTTATAGCGCGAGTGGCAAGGCAACCCGCTTTTATTTCACCCTTGACCCTCCAGTGGTGATATAGAATTGTGAATCATTGTCAAGATCACAGTATGTCCACACTTATATCAATTTAATGCTCAAATGTTTAGTGCCGTGTAGTGTCGGCTTAGAATGTCACCACCCATTCCTACTCACGGGTGTCGTAAGAGGCGACTTAGGTTACGAGACCTATCACCATAGATACTTTATTTCTTCCATCTTGTCCCTTACCAAATTCCAAATTTTGCGGAGAAGTTTCTTGCTGTGAAGCTCTAGCTAACCCTTTTTAGGATTTATGGCAGTGAGTATATATGTATGTATAAGTTGACCTATAGAAGAAGGGATCTATAGAGCTAGTGTGGATGGTAATGTTAGTAGAGGACGACCACGGAGAACACACTTGGACCAAATTGAGAGTGTGCTCAAAAAGGCTGGCGTCCGAAGTATGAAGAATAAAAGAGCATGTATGAAAAGATAGATGGATGTAAACGAAGCTAGAGAGGTTTGTCAGGATCGTACGAAGTGGCGATCAATAGTCTCTGCCTACCCCAATGGGAACTAATGGCGTGAGTATATGTATGTATGTATGTATGTATAAGTTGACCCTTGTCAGTGATGTGATCTAAAATAGTGAATAATTATCAAGAAGAATTCACACTTGTATCAATCAAATGCTTGTATGTTTAGTCTACCATATTAATTTATTGCTTTTAATAGACAAAGGATATATGCAAATTACTTTGTTTAATCTATCGATTATATATTGATACTAGTAATTAAGTTACTTTAAAACCATTAAAATCATTTATTCAGTCGTAAATGTTTATGTAGTTAATGTTGTATTTACTTATTCGTTTAATGTGTAATTAGATTGTTAGTTTAGTAAATAATTAATTATTAAATCGCTTCATATTATCACACTGGATGTACGACAGATATTTTTAAATCCTGATTAAGGCCGGGTGGTACCAAGTTATTCATTGGGTTTCTCCGTACATAATTATTATTTTAAATTTAAGATATACGGGCAATATATTTAATTATATTTTAGGCATATTTTTAAATAATACCGAAAATACAATAAAAATCGGAAAGTTTATTGTTTGGACGTACATACAATAATATATATATATACTCACGCAATTATTTCCTAGTGGGATATTCTCTCTATTTAATGGTGGTGTTTAATTTATATGGCATTGTTGACAAGGCCGCAAAATATGCATTCAACCTTCTTTTATTTTAAAAAATCTGCCTGCCAACATTTCTCTGAAAAGCAAGTACATTCGCGTGTATAAGAAAATGAGCGAAAATATTATTCTAAGCCTGGCATTGACCTAAATTGGCAAGAAAGGTATTTAAATCTTTTTGTTCATGAAAACCTCATGTGGGGATTATTACTAATAAATAAAGAATATGGGTTCGATCCCCGCCTGTGTCGAAATTTTTCTTTCCTTTATTTATTCTTTATTTATAAGAAAGGTATTGTTCAATGTTAAGTCAGAATTGCTTGAGTAAACATATGGGTTTTATGGTAATGTGGTGAAAATAACGGGGCAGCAGAAACAATAATATAGGCCTATAGACTATATGGTGTATAATAACAATAGTAAAGCCAATTTTTTTAGATCTAAATTAACATTCCCTTTATATACCTTATCTTAATTGCGTTTCGATAAGGGTTTTTTTATCTTTCAAAAGACTGAATTTGCTTATCTTTCTTTCTATTGTTACAGATGCGAAACAACAGAGGAATTTCCCGTGCAGACCATCCTCGTATCACCATTAACCAAAGAATCAAAATTACGAAGACACATTCGGTCAATGTCTGATGTCCAATGCACCACTCCCTACTACAGACTCGCTCACAAGTCGAGGAAAGGCAGCACACCCACATTAGCATTCGATTCCGAGTTCCGAAGACGGAGACATATCAGAGAAATCGATTCCTCCGATTCGAGCGATTATTTCGAATCGGTCAGAAAAATTAGGAGTATCGAACACAACATTATGAAACATTCGGACTCGATGAGAATATTGTGAGAGACAAACTGATCTAGTCAGGTTCACGCTAGATTTTGTTTTGTCCATGAACGATATATCCGTGGCGTGCGTTTCTAAAAAAGAAAAACCAAATGGTTTAATGATAGTGATTATGCGACTGTGATGACAAATTATTGACTTATGAACAACAAAGATAATTTTATAAGTAGTGATAAGATAGCTATACCTAAGGATTGTACAACTGATTAAATTAAGATGGCCAATGCATATTTATTGAGGTATATGGCAGAAAAGTCATGCGAAATCTATTATCAAGTCTTGATATAAGGAAAATGAAGTTGTTTATACTATTATCTTAGTGTGGTTTAGTGCCTTACCCTAGTCTTTGTATGTATTGAAGTAGGTTGACTGATTGACATTGCATGCATAATGCAAATGGATGAGTGCACGAGAAGTTCCTTATTGCCTTAATATTAAATAACGAACATGCGCTGTTTTCAGTACAATCAAGGGCTAATCGCCATGTTAATTTTGTGTTTTAAATACCTCTAATAGTTTATTATGTTAAATAAAAGATGATTTGTCCCATTTCATAATAAAACAAAAATTGTAATTTCTGTTTTATTTCACATCCTTAATGGTTGGTGACATGAATGACTTGAGTACGTGTTTGGTTTCAATATTGAAACAATAAAGGGTAAAATAAGGAGAATAAAAACCTCTGCAGTGGCGGTTTCTAATAGCACTACCCCATTACTTACAAAAAAAATGTGTATGTGTGTGTATGCATGTCAGAAAATCACACATATACTTAAAGTCTGATTTTTAATTTGAGTCAGTAAAATGACAGGTGCAACTGTCACTAACTAAATATACATGAACAAAAAGATTTATCTGCACTTGACATTGGCGAAATTATTGTGGCAACACGATAGAAGCCACGAAGAAAAATAGAATAGAAGATTTATCAGTGACAGTTGCACCTGTCATTTTACTGACTCGAATTAAAAATCAGACTTTAGTTATGTATCACTAACACAAGAAATCTCTCTTTGCATTAAGGAAACCGATGGAGAATCTCATTACCTCATTGGGAACTCCAACGTTTCTCATGCAGGCGATGGAAGTTCAAAACCTGAGTCAGGCACCAATGTGTCTTTTCTTAAGTCAGATGTGCGTTTAAGTTATAAAGGTTGTCCACGGTTAGGAAAAACATAGGGAGGAAACTCACATGGGTGAGTTATGCTTAGTCATAAGGCATTGTTTTTGAAGAAAATAGTAAATGGTGCCTGTCTTTATCACGTGGGTCCAAGACACTTCAGCACTCTTTACATGAGGTGACAAAAATATCTCATATTTCTCAAAAGTATTGTGGTAAGTATCTTTGCGGGATACCACCCTTTCGGGGATAAACAACGTGATCGTAGAGTTGCGGTATGAAGAAGCCATAAATATGGCAATAAAGCACGCGATGAAGCGCTTGTTGTGGAAGGTTGTGTTACATTTACATCAAATACTTAGAGAATGTGTTTAAACTAGGACTTCTATGCAAATTGCGATTGAAATGAATTGAGCTGAGCGAGTAAGGTAAACCTCAGTCTTCGTACAGTGCAGTCGATCTTGATCTTTAAGCCGCACTCTTAATAACAAACCATTAACTTTTTCTATTGACTTCAATTTGAAAATAATTTTTCGGTGATTGTTCCTCAATGGTAGGTTCGATCAAGACATGCAACTAAGCAATTTCCACTTGATCACTGAGCTAAATTTGGTTGAAATCGGTCGAACCGTTCTAGAGGAGTTCGATCACAAAGAAGTGTCCTACCCGCCTATAAGAGCAGGCGTCCGAAGTATCTAAAGAATAAAAAGCATTTATGAAAAGAATACTGAATGTATACGAAACTCAAGATGTTTTCCAGGATCGTACAAAGAGGCGATTGATAGTTTATGCCTTCCCCATTGAGAACTAATTTATTTATTTATTTGAGAAACAAACGGTACACAATACTTCAAATAACCTTAAACCTAATGGCGTGACTATTATGTAGAATGCATCTTGCGTTGCATGAATAATGAACTTGAATTCACAGTTAAATGGCCATTTTATCCCTTCATTTAAATGGCGTGAAGCTAGATTATTGAGTAACACACTCACAGTTTATCCGTATTCAGTAGATATCAAAATCACTTGGTTCAGGAAATATTTATAATAATTATTTGAATATATAATCAAGGTCACCTAGTGTTTAGAGTTTTAAGTACTACTTAGTTATGTGGATTTCTTACCTATGATTTCCCACCGTTAACAACTAGATAAATTAACGACACACATAACTTTACATACACACATACATATACTCACGGCTATAAATTCCTCAACGGGGTAGCTAGAGCTTTGGAATGAGGAATTCCTCGGCCACTTTTGGAAGTTGATTGGGGGAAAGATGGTAATAATAAATGTTTTTGGTGACGGGTCTCCAACCACATCGCCCAAAAATCACTTAAAAAGCCCCTATACCCTTAGTCGCCTCTGACGATCACCCACGGGTAGAAATGGGGGTAGTGTTATTCTAAGCCGACACTACACGGCACTATGATAAATTAACGACACACATAACTTTAGAAAAGGCAAATTGGTGTAAACCCACTCAGGATTTGAACCTGATTCTATCTACTGAGCTATATTGATTTTCGTTATCATGCTACCAAAAAAGTAATTTTAAAATAGAGTGTACTAGGCTAACATAAACACTTAAATGTGTTTTCATTTTCACTCACCAAAACTGGCTCACCCGACATACAGTATACGTGTATACGGGAGGTTGCTTATGTATATGTAGGAGGTAGTAACTTTTCGTGGAGACATCGCGTGCCGGCAGCACTGCCCTTAATACATTTAATAATTCACGAGCACTTTCATGGTCACCAGCGGGTCACGTCAGTTCATATCGAACAACAAATCAATGAATTTTCAGGGGTATGGTTGGAAATACAGCTAATTTTCCATGACATTGGTAGGGTTGTACTTGGAGGTTACAGGAATTTTTGTTTGGTGTGCTTATATTTTATTGTTTATGAATCGACTATTGCGTTTTATAATTAACTTTGAATTGTAGATGGTTTTAATAAACCTACTAAGAAACCTAGAATAGCACTACCCCATTTTTGGCTTAGAATAGCACTACCCCATTTTTTCCGGTGGTTGTACGTAAGAGGCGACTAACGGTATTGGGGCTTTTAAGGAATATTTGGGCGATGCGGTTGGAGACCCATCACCAACAACCTTTATTTCACTATCTTTTCCCCACGCAACTTCCAAAAGTGGCTAAGGAATTTCTAATTCCCTAGCTCTGGCTACCCCTTGAAGGGATTTATAGCCGTGAGTATATGTATGTATGTATGTACTGAGAAACGCAAATGGATGTTATCAGTACAGACATATTTTTTTCCCATAATCTTTATGTTGAGTAATTTATCATTGATTATTTTAATATTGTCATCATCATCCTTTGCATCTTAAAAATCATCATTCCTTTGAATGATATTACATGTTGCTGGATAACCTATGATCCTGAAGCATTGATAAACTCATCTTGGAAACAACAACAATACTTTCACTGTTAATATTAAAATTTGGGAAGAGGAATAAATATCAATATGACCATGATAAAAGAAAAAGTATTAAAACCAAATAGTCATCTTGAATCAGTGAATAATATTGTTTTCATGAGTCTTATTTGTACAAAGCTGTGTAGTGTCGGTTTAGAATAGCACTACCCCGTTTTTTTACCGTGGGTGTACGTAAAAGGCGATTAACTGTATTGGGGCTTTTTTATTTAATTTAGGGCGATGCAATTGGAGACCCATCCATCACCAAGAGACACGTAGTCATTTATTAAGAGGCGTTTTTATACCTTATGTTGGTGAAGTGAATGCTTAGTGACAGTGCAGCAAAAACTGAATCAATTTTTTTATTAAGTTTAAATGCAGTAACATTGATTCATTGTGAGAAATGGTGATAGCTATGTAGTGTCGGCTTAGAATAGCTCTACCCCATTTCTCCCCGTGGGTGATCGTAAGAGTCGACTAGGTATTTTGGGGACTTTTAAGTGCTTTTTGGGCGATACGGTTGGAGACCCGTGTACATGGTCACAGTCAAACCGTGTAAATGGTTTTGTGAGACCAATTATTTAGATAAAAGTTTTTATTTGTAAGTTATGATAAATCCATACTAATATTATAAATCGGAAAGTGAGTTTGTTTGTTTGTTTATTTGTGCTTCTTTCACGCCGCAACTACCGAACCGATTGCTTTGAAATTTTGCAGACATATAGTTAGAAGTCCAAATTAAATTATAGAGTACTTTTATACCGGAATCACTAATGGATTTTAGCAGCGAAATCTGCAACCTTTCAGCTGAAACCTTATAAAAGAGCGCGGCGTTGTTTGCATGTTTACCAATAGATGGCGCTGTCGGTACATTCTACATCGCGGTATGATTTCTTCTTTATTGGAGTATATAATATATAATATTAAACCTATCCGACTTAGCTTAGGTACACTCCTTTTCGCCGCCAGGGCGGCCTTCAGCCGTCCGGCACACACAGGGTTGCCAGACGTACGAGAAATCTCGTACCATTACGAGATTTAGAGGGTCTGTACGAGATTCAAGATTAACAAAAATCTCGTACACTTTTTTACGAGATTTTAACAATGACGACTTCTTTCGCATACCTATTAGGCATGGGCGTTTTCGTTATTTAACGCAAACGGTTACATAACCGATATATAGTTATCATATCGATATGGAAAACCGTTTTTAGATATCGATATCAGTGGGTTAGTGTTTGCTATTGTCAATTGGTTAATTAGTTTTAAGTATAGAAAACGACCTTGAAACAAAAACGCATGCAATCAACAAGTTATATTTTATAAGTTTAGTTAAGAGGTCCCTTCCCATTAGTTACAATAGTAAATCATGGCGATTTTCCTTCATGCTTAAACAGGCTTAGGATTAGCAGAAAAGTTGTATGAATTTATTATTAATGCGAACATGTGTATTTATTATTAATGCATGTGTAAAGTAACGATAGTATAACAAAAATGATACATGATTAGCCCAGAATTGAAATAAACAAACTCAAGCACACAAATAAATAACCAAAATGACCCGAGTTATCAGGTAAAACGCGCACCAAAACTAAACAACAAAATGTAATAACTAAAGATATTCGCTTCATCTCTTTCACAACGCTAACGTTTTGTAAAGTTAGAAAGAGATGGAGCGAATATCAAACGGATGCGGTTCGATGGTTTGCGCTTCGTTTGTCATATCGTTTTCTTTTACGTATCGATGTCTGGCGGGCGGTTTAGGTTTTTGTTGATAGCATAGTTTTGAAATATCGGATATGTACTTTATAGTTATCGATATGATATGATATGTAACTGATATCCGTTATTAGTTACGTTTTGATATATCGAACTCATGCCTAATACCTATATCAGCCAAAAAGTTCGTTTAGTTAGTAGTAGTAGTAAATTGCAAATTTATTTACTTTTTCTTATCATTAACCATCCAACACAAAACGATCGACTCGGCGCATCACTAAATGCACTACCCCATCACTAAATGAAACTTGCCAACTTTGAGTGGGGAATTCCCGTTCGTAATATTCTTTTGTTGTTGTCCTTATTACACTAATGTTTTGCTATATTTGTGTGTCTCTCTTAATAAGAGCTATATTGAACGGGGATTAATCAAATCCATCAAAAGAAATGTACGCCAGAATGACAGCTGAAAAGCTATACTCTAAAAATAAAGATGATTTTACTAACATCCCTGATGTCGAATATAATTAATAAAAAATATGATTTTTAATTGTTTTGTTTGAATTTAACAGCCCCAAGTGCAAAGAATATGACTACACAAGTTACACAGTACAGTAAATAGCATAAACTCATTAATTTTATTTGAGTTTCTTTAAATTTATGCTTTTACGAGATTATGTGTTGAAATTACGAGATATTTAGCAACCCTGGTACGAGAAAAAAAAATGCCATCTGGCAACCCTGGGCACACAAGTTATGGTGAACGCCGCACAGGCCGCAGGGCCAGCAGCACCGAACCGGTGGGGTTTTAGTCGGTAAAAGTCCGACATACCCCCGTCGCTCTCTCAGAGTAAACAAAAAAAAAAAAGTCAACTTTAAAAATAACTCTTATAGATAAATACAGTTAACAGCATTGGTTCCGATATACATTGGTATTTGTAACTTGAAATTATAATATTAGATCATCGTTATTCTTTACTAGCACTTTACGAGTCATTTACTTATTTGCTGTTTAATCTCAATCAATTGACTGTTGCTCGCTTTCTTTGATGTCCTTAATTCCTTTCCACTATTGTATTATATTGAAATATTTAATAGATTTTAGGTTTTTCGCAGTAGGCTCATAGGCTGAATAATAGTTAGGTATGTTTAGTGTGCGCTTTGTTCGTCGTTTAGGTTTTTATAGTTTAGTTAGGGATATTTTTTGGTTCCTACTATTTTAGATTGAATTGTGTATTTTAAAGATTTCAGGTTTTAAGCAGTAATTGAATAATTGTTAGGTTAGGTTCGTCGCTTTGTTGGTCGTTTAGATTTTTATAGTTTACTCATATTTACGCAATGCCTCGCTAACGTAAATCTAATTTATCGAGCACCTCATATAAAGCTCGGGCAATGAAAATTGCGCGATCTCAGGAATCGTCTTTCCATGCTGAATTAAGAAGGCGCGAACAAGAAGATCGTCAGGCTGCTTTGAGAGCTGCTGAGCTACCATCTCAACGGCAGCAAAGACTTGGTGCGATTGAATTTATGACTAAAACTTGGTGCGATTGAATTTATGATATTCATCTATCAATCTATTATCTAAATTCTATAAAAGGGTAGCCATAGCTTCAGAGATATAGTAATTCTTCATCCACTTTTGGAAATAGATTAGGGAAAAGGTAGTTAAATAAAGATTTTAGTGATGGCTCACCAACTTCATCGCCCAACAATCACTTAAAAGGGGTCAATGTCCTTTATATCCTTTACAACGCCCGCGGGAATATAAAAAATAGAAGTTAAGATAGTGTTTTGGTATTTTGAATGTAAACCGGATGCAAAAAATGAAGTCCACGCGGACGAAGTCGCGGGCAAAAAGCTAGTAAATGAATAAAAATAATAAGATTCTTATTTTACAATATTTGAGGCTATGGCTACTAGGGTATAGAACCGGGAACTATCGGTACCGAAAATCCCGGGAATTCCCGGGATTTTTAGTGCAGTAAAAGAAGCGGGACTAAAAATGGAGAACCGGGATTTTCGGTATTTTTGGGAAATATACAAAAACCAATGAATAAATCATAATTACGCTATTTAACACGAGCGCGAAGCGCAGAAGATAAAGTAACCCCGTTTGTGAACCAGTACCTCACCGCGGGACGCTACCATTGTTTGTACTGTTGAATATACTCATATAACATAACATAAACATAAACGTTCACGCCGAATATCCCCGAAGGGGTTGGCAGAGGTACTAATACTTCTGAACATCACGTGACTTTGTCACCTGGTGTTCAGAGTACCCACGTTTTGCATGGACAGTGTACTCACGTGATGCCTATCGCCGTTTTGTACGAATACACTGTCACATGACTAAGTACAACTCAGCCATGTGGGTTTCCTCACGATGTAATATAATATACTCGTAAGTTGATATTCTGAAAGTTCTGTTTTTCATTACTCTTTAATTAAATTTTAAATAATTTGTGACTATACATATTTTTAAAGTTTATTGTTTATTTATGTCTTAATTTCGTTATGAAATTATTTAAGACCAGACATGGTTAATTATTTTGAAAGTTGATTGTTAACATTTTTCTGTCTTTAACTTTATTGTAAATTCTTTAAGCCTTTCTGTAGGCTCCTAATTTTAAAGTTGATTGCTCCCATTTATCTTTAGCTTTATTTAAATAATTGATTACTAATAGTTCTTATTTTTAGAGTTGATTGATTTTCACATGTCTTTAACATACATACATATACTCATGGCTATAAATCCCTAAAAGGGGTAGCCAGAGCTAAGGAATTAGAAATTCCTCAGCCACTTTTAGAAAGTTGAGTGGGAAAGAGTTGGTAAAATAAAGGTTGTTGGTTATGGGTCCCCATCCGCATCGCCCAAAAATCCCTTAAAGCCCCAATACCGTTAGTCGCCTCTTACGTTCACCCATCGGTAGAAACGGGGTAGTGCTATTCTAAGCCGTCACTACACGGCCTAATTTTAATTAAAAAAAAGGTCTTCGACATTTATTACTTTTAATTTAAATATGCCTATTATAGTTAAGATTTATGTATTTCTTTTCATAAAAATTGTTAAAAACATAATGTTTAAAAAAATTATAACACAGAAGTATGATTCTTACTTCTAGCATTTTTCTTTATTTATTTACACAAGGAAAACAAACAGTTGTGATACTTAAAATTAGGATACACTTTTAACACACATTAGCCTAATAGTTTTCACCAATAAAATATGGAACCTTAGTCCTTCTCAAATTTGACAGTAAAATAAACAGTAAAAAAATCATCGGTAAGTAATAAAAAATACCCTTGCCTACACTTAAGCTTGACACCAACACAATTTATATTCATTGAAATATTTTACTAATATATACATAAAAACTACCACATTTTTTATTATATCGAGTTTTTTATTACATTTTTGACAGTCAGTATGGAATGTAATGAAAAGTAAAGTTCACGTAACATCTAGCAAAATCCTTATTTACTGAATAGAATGTAAATTCTCGGTAAGTTCTCTTAATATCAGATGTCAATTAGGCACCTGGCCCTTAGAGCTCTTAGTTTTTCCTGTACGATGTAACAACTTCTATGTAGAAAACCAACTCATCTATGCTTAATAGCACTTACCCATTTCTTCCTACTGATTTTGTAAAAGGGAACTAAGGGTTTTTGAAGAACTTTTTTGGCGACATAGTTGGAGACTCAACACCTCCCAATCACCCATAGGTATTTTATTTTCTTACCTTTTTCCCAATCAACTTTAAACACTTTGACGAATTTCTACATATAAAGCAAACATAAACAAAACATAAATAAAATAAACATAAACATACTCACTGAAACATATATATGTACATACATATACATACATATATGGGGTAGCCGAGCTAAGGAATTAGAAATTCCTCAGCCGCTTTCGGAAAGTTAAGTGGGGAAAAGATGGTAAAATAATATATTTAAGTATCGAAAGAACGAAAAATTTTTGTTTATTAGTTAATACAACGATACAATCCAAAATTAAATATGATTGGCATACGATGAATAGTTGGGGTAAAACCGCTTCAAACCTGGGGGACATGGAAATTAGACGAGTACACGAAAAGAAAAAAAAGCCCATAAATTTGTAACTCGACCCTACATTTTGAATTTTTACTTAATTTTTTTAGTCCATGCTGCCCTCTACAAAAAAAAGTCTGGACTAATATACGTTGAAGCAATATAAAACTATTTCTGTTGAATGTAATTATTGTTAGTAGAGCGTGTATTTGCTAGATGGCACTGCAAATCGGTTGTTGACCTGACCGAATGGCGTTTTATTTATTTCATTTCATTCATTCACATTCAGTTGTGTTTTGATTTGAAGGCGGATCGGTGTAACATAACCGTAGAATTTAAAATTTATTAAATAGAATTTTTAATCTAATTAAATTGTGGTGATAAAATGAAGGTATTATTAATAACTCTTCTTTCAGTAAATATAATAGCGGCAGATCATACACCTATTGTTTTATGGCATGGAATGGGTAAGATTATATGTTTTTTGTTGTTGTATTCATTTGTTTGTGTCTATTTAAAGTAAGGAATAATATATTCATATAATTGAGTCAAGTTAGAATAGAGAACTATAGGTAGGTGATGATGAAGGTGAACTTATCAGATATTCCTTATTAGAACTTATTAGATATATAAAGGTAGAGTTGTTCATTGTGTGAAAAATTTAAGATATTAACATTTTAACTGTTTATTCCCAATACTTATTTGAGAACTTAACTGGACTATCCCTTCATATCTTCAATAACTTTCCTCTGATAAATGTGATTTTATTGTGCATATTATTCATATTAATGTTTTGAAATTAGAGGAGTATGAGAAAAGTATTATCGCTGCGTGTGATCATAATGCAACTAGATATTTGATAGAGCATTAATTCTGGCTACTCCTTTTTAGATTTAAATATTGAGTTGTTTGTACATACATTAGAACTCTTAATTAAAATATATCAGCTATCTATTATCCTCTGCCTTACATTAAGGAGGATTTAATATTGTTGCCCAACTAATTCCATAATGATATGGCAAAATCACCCTTTTTTAGGAGACACTTGTTGTGCGAGCTACAGCCTAGGACGCTTCAAACAGTTCTTGAATGAATTCTTACCTGGAGTTTACATTCACTCGCTGCAAATTGGATCCAACACTATTGAAGATTTTGAAAATGGCTACTTCTTGTCTCCAAATAAACAAGTTGAGCTTGTTTGTGAGATGATAAGAAAAGATGTCAAGCTTAAGAATGGATTTCATGCTATTGGATTCTCTCAGGGCAGTCAATTTCTGTAAGTAGCTGTTTTTTTATATATCAAGCTTGAGCCTCTGTCTGCAAATGCCAATTTAAAATTATTTTGGAAATTCTTCAGATTTTAATGTTAGAATTAATTTTAATTATTTATCTAAATTATCCTGTATAGTGTAGATGGCTCAAAAGGATATGATATTGTAATTCTATTTTATATGCACATACATACACATACTCACGACTAAAAATCCCTGAATGGGGTAGCCAGACTTACAGAATAGGTAATTCCTTTGCCACTATTGGAACTTGGATGTGGAAAAGATTGTGAAATTAAAGATGTTGGTAATCTGTCTCCAACTGCATTGCTTAAAATTTTTCATATTGTTATATAAACTGATCAAATATCACATGAGAATATTGTCATCTATTTAATCAGCTTGAAAACCCAAGCTGTCCATGTATTTGTATACATCAAATGTTTGCTTCCCAGTCATAGCTTAAAGCTGTTAAAGTTTTGTTATAGTAAGGATTTTTTAAGAGAGGTCCATATCTGGTGTTGACTTCTTTTAGTTGAAATAATTATTTAAATGCAACTCAGAAAAACACTACCCCATATCTTCCTGTTTTACAAGGATATTTAATTAAGACAGATTTGCTCCACTCAACTTCCCAAAGTAGAAACATAAGTTTTCATTCCGGAGCCCTGCTAATTTTCTGATTTTCAACTGATCTAATATATAAAATTCAAGTGTCTAAAATGGCTGAACCAATTTCAATGAAGTTTTGCATACACACTTGGTAGATCTGAGAATAGGTTTATAATTTTTTTATACTCTTAAGTAATTAGGGTTGCCCACCCCAAAAAAAAAAATTATAGAAGACTAGAAATAATGTAATTTAAATCTTTTTGTTCATGAAAACCTCATGTGGGGATTATTACTAATAATTAAAGAATAAATAAAGGAAAGAAAAATTTCGACACAGGCGGGGATCGAACCCCATTGCATTCTATCTGAAAAGGTAGACAAGTGGCCTTTCGAATTAGTAATAATTCGGAGGTAGGAAGCGCAAACACTACTTAAACGTGTAAAAGAAATAAAGGATAGAAGAATTTCGCACTGGCAGCCAATTGACACGGTAGCTCAGTTGGCAGAGCGTCGGGGCGTTTACCCGAGGTCGCGGGTTCGATCCCCGCCTGTGTCGAAATTTTTCTTTCCTTTATTTATTCTTTAATTATTAGTAGAAATAATGTATATATGGCCGGTTTAGCTAGTATAGATATATTAATCTTGTTTGTTTTCAGACGAGCAGTAGTCCAGAGATGTGGTCATACATTACCCCCTGTTAAAACTCTGTTGTCTCTCGGAGGCCAACACCAAGGAGTGTACGGGCTGCCAAACTGCGAGGCTCTGGCGCATGCCACTTGCGATTATGTGCGGAAGTTACTGAACCATGCGGCTTATAATACGTAAGTAAAAATGATGTTAAAAATATAATCGATTTTAGGGCGGAACAAAAGATCTGTAAAAAATTTCGCTTCTGGTTGAAATGGTCGCTGTTCTCATCATGCGTAGTCAAATTCTGGCTATTAAAAAACTGAGACTTTATAATATCAACTAATTTTTAACTACCGTTTGGGATCTATAACTAGCATTTACATATTAATTCAAATATATCGGAGTCATACATTGCCCCCTATCAAAACGTTGTCTCTCGGAGGCCAACACCAAGGAGTGTACGAGCTGCCACACTGCGAGGCTCTAGCGCATGCCACTTGCGATTATGTGCGGAAGTTGCTGAACCATGCGATTTTGATATGGATTTTAGGAAGGAATAGCAAAGCTGTAAAAACTAAGTCTAATGGAAAAGAAGTGTTGCTGTTTTTAACATGCGTAGTAAATTTCGGGCTATTAAAAAAAAACTGAGACACTACAATAACAACTAGCTACACAATATTCATTACTATTGTTAGGGATCTATAACTAGAGTTGACATATTTATGCAAATATATCGGAATCATACATTGCCCCCTTTCAAAACTCTGTTGTCTCTCGGAAGCCAGCACCAAGGTGTGTAAATTACTGAACCATGCGGCTTAAATACGTAAGTTAAGATTACGGTGTTGTATCTTAAATACGTGAAATGTGCTTGGGGCAAATCAAGAGGCCATATATGGAGATTTTGGTCATAATATATTATGCTTTATTAAGATTTAAGAAAGGAACAATAAAGGTGTAAATATGTTGGCTACTGGATGAAAATAAATAATGTTTAGTAAGTCCAAGTGACAACAAGTTATAAGGGTTAAAAAAACGAAGAAGCACTTCGGGAAAGGATAAGAAGTGCGTTTGGCTTGGCGCGCCTTGGCGGCTTTTTTTTCCATCATATTTTTTTTTAATTTTTGAAAAACTTAGCGTGGTATTACAGCGCTCGTAGAATCCTTCCAGCTGATATGACTTACTTTGAATTCATACATACCTACATTCATATACTCACGCGATCATTTCCCATTGGGGTAGGCAGAGAGACTATTGATCGCCACTTTGTACGATCCTGGTAAATCTCTCTTACTTCGTTTACGTATTCATCAACCTTTTCATACATGCTCTTTTATTCTTCATACTTCGGACGTCAGCCTTCTTGAGCACACACTCTATTTGGCCCAGGTGTGTCCTCCGTGGTCATCCTCTTCTCACACCTTCCACCTACCTACCTTCTCACACCTACCTTCCGCATTGGCTCTATAGATCTCTTTCACCAATTTACTGTCATCCATCCTCTCTATGTGCCCAAACAATCTCAACATTCCTTTTTCTATCTTTTTTACTACATCATCTTTCAACTCTACTCACATCTTTGAACTCATCTGTAAAAGGGTATCACGCGAATATTCTTGAACTTCACACATAAAGTATAAAAGTAGGGATGAAGTATTTTATCCCTTTAACTACTAAACTCACATTCGAGTTTAATCTCAAACTCAAATGTTCACGCCGTATATCCCCGAAGGGGTTGGCAGAGGTACTATTATTTCTGAACATCACGTGACACTATCACATGCTGTTCAGAGCACCCACGTTTTGCTTAGACAGTGTGCCTACGTGACAAAGAGCAGTCCTATCGCCGTTTTGTACTAATTCACTGTCACATGACTAACTGTAACTCAGCCATGTGGGGTTTCCCACGATGTTTTCCCTCGCCGTTAACAACCATGATAAAATTGGTGCAGGCCGGACCCAGGATTTGACCACTAGTCGTTTGCACGATAACCGACTGTTCTACCCACTGGGCTATCACGGTTGCTTATTTAACTAACTTTGAAATATATTGTTGCTCAGTATGTATGACTGTATGACACTTCATAAATAAGGTGTGAAGTTATAAATCATCTCTAGAAATATGTCAGCTGTTGTTGCGACTGTTTATTGTGGGAGTTTAAATAATAAATCTACTTTACTACGAGTGTCGTGTTTTGCCATGCTGATAAATTTTATCTTCACGTGACATAATATAAACAAAGGCGGCTTGAATTGAAGCAACTCTGAAATCTTTGTTCTTGGGATTTAGAGTGCATACTGATAAGTATATTTATAGTAGACACGTCGGAGAGGCGTTTCTGTCCTGTTTAATTTGTTTTTTAAGTATTGGAACACATTTTTTAAAGAAAAACATTTATCTACAAACTTTTCCCCACTCTTCCAAAAGTGGCTGAGTTTTTTTATTGCGAAACTATAGCTACCTCGTCTAGGGATTTGTAGCCGTGAATGTATGTTTGTATTTTCTAAAGAGTTTGAAACATATTACAAAGCTAACCCAACTACAATTTTAAACCTTATGCTATTTTAATACTTGTTGTGCGTAGGCGCTAAAGAACTTATTCCATTACACTTTGTCGTTGCTGAATTCAGACGTCCTTTGAAGTTACTGCCGCAGACGCTTGTTATTCCACTACACAAATTTCAGTTCTAGCGTTCTGAACGTTATTCCACTAGTCTGAATTCAGATTCTGTGGCTTTCAGACGTCTTCATTCAGACAAATGGAATAAGCTCTTAAGTTACTAAACATAAAAAAATATGCTTAAGAGGTTGAAATGCAGTTTATTTATGTTAACGTATACATACCAATTATTACGGCTATACCCTTGAGGAGATGCAGGGAAGTCTTCGCAATCAAATCACCTAATTTTATAATTGTAGCGAGAAAGATATGGATATGAAAAGGTCTCATAAAGCTGACTCTAAAATTCAAAGATCCCTGGTAAACCATTTTGATTTCAATAAATATAGTGGCGAAAACATTGGTTACAAACAAAAACTTGCCTGCAAACAAAACACGATTGCAGAAAAACATTTTGTCTTCAGCAATTTGTTCAAGTTGCCAGCTGATATGATCTGACAACACAAATAAGTGTAATAAATCTTTCTGGTCACTGAATTCCTTCGAGCAATTAAAACGCCTGCACAATGATAATGTAACTCATTACATTTGCACGGGTACAGTGGTATACAAAATGCAGTAATTTAAGCTTAATAGTTTGATGGATATTATCTTAATACGTTTTTGACAAAAAAAACCATTGATTATAATCTCTACGTACAAAATGGTTTTCCGTCGTATAATTACATTCTTGATATGAAAGTAATTTATCAGCTCTTGTGTGAGTTAAACTAAAAGAATATCAAACGAGTCGCCAATGACTGGATGTATGGGCCCTGAGTGAAAATTTGCGTTTTGTATTTTACACACAACAATAAGCTGAGGCAAGACCATTTCACATTTTTTTTTATTACTTGTTTTTATGTCTTTTTAGTTTTAATTTTGTAAGGAAAGTTAGTTCATTTGTGAATAATTGGCTCTTCTTTCTTTATGCACTGTTCAGTACATCATTATCAGCCAATTGTCCACTGCTGGACATAGGCCTCCCTCAAAGATTTCCACAACGACGTGTTCAGTGGAAAACACTAAAATACTTCGACCAATGTGTATTTAAATGTTTAGAATAATAAAAGTATTCGTATATAAGGCACGCATTATATTAAAATATAGGATTCAATAGAGATAGATAATTTTAGTGTAGTGTAGTTTATCCGTGTGGTGCCGGCTTAGAATATCACTACCCCTTTCTGCCCACGGGTGTCCCATCCCCATCACCAACGCTATTTTATTTCTTCTCCCCTATCAACTTCCAAGTGTGGCTGTGGAGGTAATAACTATGAAGCTCTAGCTACCCCTTTTTGGGATTTATGGCCTTGAGTATATGAGTGTATGTATCATTTTAGTGCAAAGAATCTCACTCAAGATACATAGAGACAAGGCTCTACTCAAGATAATTTTTAATAATGATATACCACATTTTTCTATATCACAAATGTAGCGACATATCATCATGACAGTCTACGCTCAGGTGCCATGGAATCCTTATATTGCCGAGCATCTACCCATAAACGTAACGTAATTAGCATTGTTTCTTGTATTGTAAAGATATAATGGATTCCTTATAAATACGTGTATCAATATACATACATATTTGTAGGTACATAACCATCAGTCGGTCTTGCACAGGATCTATTGATACCTCTATTTAGCTTTCTTTGTGATATGGAAAAGAAACATTTACCATGTTTCCTTTTAAGAGCTTATTGTCGTGTGAAAGATTTAAATTTGTTGATATTCCATATTAGTAAAGCTTATTTCCGTTCAGGAGAAAAACGGCTACTATATTTAGTTTTTTTAGAAATATGTAAAATCAACAGTTTACTGGAAATAAAACTTTAAAAAAAGGAAAAATAGCTTTCCTTAGAAGTAATTATTATGACCTACAAATTTAATATGTAATTTATATTCCCATTCTGTAGCTGTAAATAAAGCGAAAAAATAACGCGTTGAATCCTTTTAACCGTCTCGCTAAATCATAGAGTAAAGTAATACACTGGATATAGAGAGCCAACTTGCTGGATTTTAATGCCACCTAGTTTATAATTCAAACTTATCGCCATCTCGAGGCATTCCACCCGAACTTCTGCTACAATTTAATCACTAGACATGGGTTGATAAGGAGTGATATAATTCAATGATATATATCGACAACGAATCAATCTATCTCTCTTATATCAGTGCCCGTCCGAGTAGATCTTTATATCCAACTAGATCATTCTTGTCTTTCGTTCGGGAGAGATCGTGCACCACTCGTGCACAGTCGTTGGATGTTGTATATCCGAACTAGATCATTCTTGTCTTTCATTCGTGAATGATCGTGCCGCTTCGTTGGATGTCGTGCAGAGCTATAAGGACACGGTATTTCTCTATTGCTTTGATTAGAAAGAGAAAGTATATGACAGACGCGATTCTTTAGAAAAAGGCGTGCATTTATGATGCACTATTATTGTGGGTGTGAGCAATATTACTGTTTTAGCAATACCGATTATATTATAATTTTAGCAAATAACAATAACTCATTAATTTCCAAATTAACTATTTTTCTACTACAAACTTTCTAGTTTATAATCAACCAATAAAAATTAACTCGATCTGACACTTATTTTTAACTGTTTTATATCATCGTACTTCACTAATTATATGTGAACCATTGCTTCCTGATACATTTCAATTAGATCTAAATAGATCAGAAGACATGTTCAGACATATTTCCATGTTAAGATATAAAGATCTATTTGGATATAAAGATATAAAAGAGCGATATATATCAGTTAGAACAAAAGATCTATTATATCTTAATCACTAAAAGGATCTAGATTGGCCATGTCTATTAATCACCTATATATATATATATATCTATAAGTATATTGCGCCTTAACTTCGATGTACTGTCTGTATTGTGTATGGCTAAGAATATATAACATTAACAAAAAAACAAAACATGTCGAAGAAGTAGACACAATTCTCTACCGTTTTTCGTAATTTTCCTTATAAAAATATTTCGTAAAATTTTAGGTTTATATACTCTAATAAAGAAGAAATCATACCGCGATGTAGGAATTACCAACAGTGCCATCTATTGATGAATATGCAAATTACGGCGCGCTTTTTTTAATAAGTTCAGGTGGAACTGCAATAGAGGCGCTGTTAAAAATCACAAAGTGAGGATGTAAGGAAGTTTCCAGCCCCTGCGCTAAATACATACTTCTTCATTCACTCTCTCGCTCTCTAGCTTCATTCACATCCATCAATCTTTTCATACATGCTCTTTTATTCTTCGTACTACAGACACCTGCCTTTTTGAGTACATTTTCTATTTGATCCAAATGTGTCCTCCGAGGTCGTTTTCTACTAACATTACCTTCCACATTGGCTCTATAGATCTCTTTTACCAATTTACTGTCATCCATCCTTAATAAGGTTGTCGTTAGATGCGTAACACTTGAATACACTTGGTGGTAGTGTAACTTTTTAAGTGATTGTTGGACGATGCGGTTGAAGACCCATGACCAATCATCCTTGATTTCACAATATTTTTCTAACTCAACTTCCAAAAGTGGCTGTAGTATTTCTAATTCAAGTTCTCGCTACCCCATTGCTAAGCGCAAAATTCGAAAACGGCTAGACTGATTATAGTGATTATTATTATTGTATAGTGATATTTAAAATTTGTAGAAGGTTCTTTACTATAGAAAAACTTGTGAGTATAATATTAAAAACATCTTTATTCTCATCACATGACAGAGACCCTCAGCGGGTCGGCTAAATATGATAATTAGATAACATCTATCAAGTGCATCTCAAATAATTCTTGACATTACGAATTCTGTCGTATCAGCTAGTTGAGAATATAATTTAACGTCTCACTAAGCAATTCTAACATCTAAGTTTTACCCAACAATATTTGTCATCCAACATCAAACACAGTACTGGTTATGTTAAGTCGAGCTAATATTAGTGCGCACATACACGGGGCGAGGTTGTTTGCGATATTTAAATTGTCCAGTTCGTCCTCGCTAGGTCAGCTACGTCCTAGGTGGACATTGGCCTTGATTATCGCAATTTATTTTATTGTAATTGTAGGTCAGTGTTTAACTTATCATGTCATGTTTATCTTAATAGTTTAATGTGAGACTTTTAAGAGTATCGAAACGTCGTGTTTGGTTGACAAATACGCAATTCTTGATACATTATCGATGAGCTTGACATTTATGTGTGAGTTTTCTTGGTAGTATATGGGTCATGCTGCAACTAGTAAACAATAACTGCCTCTTATCACTTTTGGTCCTTAAATAGAAAAGGGATGGTAAATTTAATCGTCAATTATTTGCCACCACACTACCCACCTATCAAGGCCCTCGAATCTTCGAAATCTCTTATTCGTTTCGTGCGACATCCGATTGTTGCCAATAATTGTAATAGACTTATTGGTGCATGATTCAAAAAAGTATATTTTGCTCATTTTCACGGCTTGTATACATTACGTTAAACAAAAGAAAAAGTTGTGAATATGCTAATGTAAACATATTTAATACTAGTGGATCGTCCCAGCTTCGCACGGGTAGCGTTGTTTTTTTTTAATATCTGAGGTTTCTTTCTTCAGTCACTGCTCAAGCATTGTGAAATTCAGCGCAATGTTTTCAATTTATTAAATTTATAGCACTCCCTAAACAGTGTAGTTTTATGATTTTAAATGCGCTTTGATGAACGGTTCAGTATTTCCGTTTAATAGCAAAT
This sequence comes from Bedellia somnulentella, assembly GCA_963576735.1. Taxonomy (NCBI): domain Eukaryota; kingdom Metazoa; phylum Arthropoda; class Insecta; order Lepidoptera; family Bedelliidae; genus Bedellia; species Bedellia somnulentella. The sequence goes on from OY755183.1 coordinate 12,285,122, forward strand.
TTTGGAATAAAATGCTATGAAGTATTTATAACATCTAAAAAATAAATCATTACGTGATGTAGGATGCAACTACTGGCGCCATCTAGTATGTTATATGTAAATTAGTAAAGATTTGGTTTTGATCACGGGTGCGATGGCTTATTTTATGTATAATTTCGGTGTTTCTCTACCGATTTCTATGATTCTTTTTTTATTGAATAGGTAATAATGTTACCTTTTTTTAATTAGGGATGAGTGAGAGGTTTACAAACGTAAGAGTAAACAAATATAATCAGAATGTTCCGAACTGCTAAGCTATCAGGAATTACACGTGTTATTGTGAGTTAACCGTAAAAGATAGACATAAACTGCTGAGGATTTTTTTTTAGATAAGTTTATGAAGAATATTTCCGTCACACATGATTTCTATGTAAGTTAACCATTGAGGCTGCACACGCGACAGAAGCTTAAAAAATGGAGTAACTTCTCCCGTTTTCCCAAAATTTACCAAAATTCCCCTTTACTACTCTGGTGGAAAGTATACAAAAACCTGCGCAGGTGTATGAAGAATAATTGTACCAAGTTTCGTTAAAATCCGTCGAGTAGTTTTTGTTTCCATAAGGAACATACAAACCGACAGACAGACAGACAGACAAACAGACAGACAAAAATTTTACTGATTGCATTTTTGGCATCAGTATCGATCCCTAATCCCCACCTGATAGTTATTTTGAATATATATTTCATGTACAGAATTGACCTCTCTACAGATTTATTATAAGTATAGATATTATTTTCCTTCTTTCAGTTGGGTCCAAGACACATTAGTCCAAGCAACCTACTGGCACGACCCGCTCGACGAGAAAACCTACAAATTGAAAAGCCAATTTCTGTCCGACATCAACAACGAACGAACTATCAACAAGACTTACATAGAAAATCTAAACCAGTTAGAAAAGTTCATTCTAGTGAGGTTTGATAACGATACCATAGTGCAGCCGGTAGACACAGAGTGGTTTGGGTTCTATGCGCCAGGGCAAGCCAACAAAATGCAGAGTTTATCTGAATCAAAACTGTATATAAAAGTAAGTATACTGTATAAATCATACACACGGCAATAAAATAAAGGTGGTGGAGGATGCTGTTGCATGCATCGCCCGAAAACCACTTAAAAAGTCCCATACCCTTAGTCGCCCCTTACGAAACTCGTGGGTAGAAAGGGTAGTGACATTCTAAGCCGGCACTACACTAGACTGCATACTTTCTTGAAATGCCGTCATTGGGCTCCTCAAGTACATAATGTTTATTAATGAAATTTGGATAATGACCGAAATTGTAACATAGGATACTTTTTATTCCGGAAAAAAATTACTGATAATTCAAGCCTGATTGAACTTAGAGTACCAGAAAAAACGTCTTAAGCTTTGTCATAAGCAAATTTGACAGTACAAAGTCTGTCGGGTTAGCTAGTAAGGAATACAGCCGAAACCATTTTTCTTATTACATACATATAATCACGGCTATAAATCCCTAGAAGGGGTAGCCAGAGCTTAGGAATTAGAAATTTTTCAGCCACTTTTGGAAAATTGAGTAATTGGTTAAAAAATTAGTAGCATCATAATATCAACAGAGGACACGAAGGCCACATTTGAGATGACAAAACAATAGAAAAAAGGCAGGTGTCTGAAGTGAGAATAATAGTATGTGTAGAAATGTTTTAAGATAAAGATGTGAATCTATTGAAAACATAGAGAACTTAAATCTAAATAGAGCGCAAACCGAACTTAGTTCAATACAAAAAGCGCTGTAAAAAAATCCGCTACAAACGAATAATCTATGTTATCCCTGCGACCTGATTGGTTGATTAAATGTTCTGACTTTTGTTGTTCATACTTACGTTTGCTTTGCTAAGTCAGTGCCAATCATGAAGGTACTAACTAAATAGGAGAGCGCACTTACAAAAATATAGTACACAATAATGCAATTTATTACCTTGCAATAAAGCTTATAATCTTTTGAAGCAGAGAAATGTCCTAGAACGAGAGCTCGAACTAGAGGAGTCTGTCCCGCTCGCGCGGTTGCCAGTCGGGATTAAGTTTCAAGAAAAAGAAATTCAAACTTATTTATAGGGAATATTTTATAAAGCAGGTTACTAACTATTCTTTTTTAATAAATTGTTTTAATTATTATCATCGTCTATCAACGTAAAGATAAATAATTTTTTAAAATTGGTAATCGGTAAAATCATATTTATAACGGGTACCCCCATGGAAACCATATAAATAAGGTGTCGAAAATTAATCATCTTTTCGTGTTTTGGAGCTTTTATCATTTAACCAGGAAAATAGTTGGCAGAGCAAAATATGCTGAAAAGTATTGTGACCTTTATATTTCAAATAAATAATATAAGTGAAATAAGATGCCGTGTAAGATGTAAAAAGCAAATTAGACTTGATCATCCTTTTAATACCGCCATCCTTTACTTACCATTCTTTCTCAACGCAACTTCAAAAAGTAGCTGAGGAAATTTTAATTTTTACAATCTACTAATTAAGAATATGAATGTATGTAAATATAAGTGTTTTTGTAACTTTTAGCGGAACTCTCATTAAAACATCAACACCCTAAGATGGTCACCCTACTTAAAAGGAGACACAGCTATCTAGTTAGCCATCTTTATTCAGGACACTTAAAGACACGAGTGCGCATTCCTGTTTAGATATTATTTCCATGGTGCCAATAAACTGAACCCCTTATGGAAAATGACTTTGTTTGTTTCTTCTTTATTTAGATAAGTTCTCTATGATTGAAAAGAACGATAGTATATGTTGCTGATTGTATTCCTTTAGTCATCAACTGGAAAAAATAGTCGGATATTATGAACACTAAACATGTATCATCTACATCTGTATACATCCATAAATAATAATTTAACTTTCTTTATATTTTCCAGGACCGCTTGGGTCTGAAGCAGCTAGACGAGGATGGAAAATTAGTGTTTCTATCCACCCCCGGCAACCATTTACAATTTCAAGAAGACTGGTTCCTTAAAAACATTCTCGTACCATTTTTAGGTTAAACTTTTTAAAAAAACAACTCATCTTCATGTAATCTCAGTGTTTATTGTGATTTAATATTAAGAATGTGCTATTAACCTGTTCATTTTTTTATTATCTTTATCGATTGCTAAAGAAATAACTCGAAATATGAAATCTCTTTATCTTATTTAACTGTGATAAATTATAATAGAATAATTATGTGTTTTATTAAATACTAGAGATAAGACATGCACAACACAATAATCCGTAGAACTTCAATAATGATTACAATTCAATTTTTTTCCAATGTTGAGGTGTCATTAGTTCTATGGAACTATAGAAATAGGATCCTAATGGAATGACACCATTAAAATATAAAAACTTCGTGTCAATAAATAAAGGAAAGAAAAATTTCGACACCGGCGGGGGTTTTCCTTTATTTATCCTTTATTTATTAGTAATAATCCCTACATGCGGTTTTCATGAACAAAAACATTCAAACTTCGTGTCAAGTTTGTCAGTTATGAAAAAAAAATGGGACGTTTGAGTTTACAATGTTAACATCATTGCTAGTTGTACAACCATTCCCAACTAGCAAAAATTCGTAAAAGAAAACGATCTTATAAATATAAATAAAAATATACTCGTATAATATTTTTTGAAAAAGCCTCAATGTAAAAATGTAAGCTTTCTAGATATTTTAGCATCCATCTATTTTTAGGTCTTTGAACATTTTGACTAATCTTTGACTCGACGATATGCGTTTACTCGATAACCGTTTAAAGTTAACTCTCATTGCCTTTATACAAATGTAAGTCTTATGACAGTTTTATGAAAGCAACTTACATGCTTTTTAGGGTTCCGTAGCCAAATGGCAAAAACGGGACCCTTATAGATTCGTCATGTCTGTCTGTCTGTCCGTCCGTCCGTATGTCACAGCCAGTTTATTCCGAAACTATAAGAACTACATTATTGAAAATTGGTGCGTAGATGTATTCTGTAAACCGCATTAAGATTTTAAAATAAAATCTGAAAAAAAAAACCAAAATTTTTAGGGTTCCCCATACATAGAACTGAAACTCAAAATTTTTTTTTTCATCAAACCTATACGTGTGGGGTATCTATCAAAAGGTATTTGAAAATGATGTTGAGGTTTCTTATATAATTTTTTTTTCAAAACTGAATAGTTTGCGCGAGAGACTTTTCCAAAGTGGTAAAATGTGTGTCCCCCCCCCGTAACTTCTAAAATATGGGCATGATAAAACTGAAAAAAAAATATGATGTGTATTACTATACAAACTACTAACGAAAATTGGTTTGAATGAGATCTAGCCAGTAGTTCTATTTTTAAACGTCATAAATCAAATTACTTACCTAATTTAATAATTTCACTGAAATATATTACAATAATTTTACTATCACTGGCCTTACGCATAAAACGTGAACCATTGTTTTCCTATAGTAAATGAGTGATAAGTAAATAACATTTTAAACTTGTATATTACTATGTTACCTACCTGCTGCTAGTGCTGCTACGGAACCCTTCATTAGCGAGTCCATCTCGCTCTTGGCCGCTTTTTTTTGTCGTTAAACTTGCTTATTTTCAGTATCTTTCGATATATAATTATTACAGCATTAATGCAGAATAAAAGCGGCTCATTCAATTAAATAGCATCTCGGTTACTATAATGGCACATAATGTATAAATGTAGTTTGAGAGGCTTTCTCTTGATTTGAAAATATTTGTTGGGAAAACGCTTTTAATTGATCTATTATAGCCACATACATCCTATGAATATTATTTGAAAGCCATAATACAGTGTAAAAGTTATATGATAGTTGAACAAAATCTTTTACAGAACTGCGGACGCCATTTTGCTCAACTGCTGACGCCATTTCGTCGAGTTTGATTGGTAGAGAGAATACGTTAACTTAACCGGTGTTATATATGACTTAAAAGTGGAGTTTTTTTAGCGACAACCGTGATAGCCCAGTGGGTAGAACACTCGGTTATCGTGCAAACGACGAGTGTTCAAATCCTGGGTCTACACCAATTTGTCTTTTCTAAAGACATATGTGTGGTTAATTTATCATGGTTGTTAACGGTGAGGGAAAACATCGTGAGGAAACCCACATGGCTGAGTTGTACTTAGTCATGTGACAGTGTATTCGTACAAAACGGCGATAGGCCTGCCCCCTATCACGTGAGTACACTGTCCATGCACAACGTGGGTAGAGGGTGACAAAGTCACGTGATGTTCAGAAGTATTAGTACCTCTACCAACCCCTTCGGGGATATTCGGCGTGAACGTTTATGTTATGTTATGTATGTTTTTAGCGAAAAGTAAGTAATATGTATTCAAGATTATTACTACGTCAACATCGGCTCTCGACACGAGTTAATAGTCAAAATAAATCAGAGAGGGTTGCGTAGAAAATATTCATGCTGCTTAGGATATATGCCAACTATTTACTGTCACTTCTTTCAAAAGTAGCTCCGCTTATCATGATTCGGATTAAAGATGACGGAGATAGACCTAAATTTAAAAGTTCTTTTAAGTTAAATGAAAATTTATGTGACGAGTTTTTTTTATTTTAAAGAATTTGCACTTCAATTCAACATTTCCCAAGACGCCTTAGAAATTTGTCAACAATTTAGAATAAAGTAATCTCACATTAAATGCCAAAAGATGCTAGTACTATTTTGAAGACAAATGCATAATACGAATACGTATTTTCTGTTAAGTCTGGTAATAAAATAGATACACTACAATTTATCTATAAACCTACACAGCAGTCGGCTTAGAATAGCACTACCCCATTTCTTCCGGTGGGTGTACGTAAGAGGCGACTAACGGACTTGGGACTTTTTAAGGGATTTTTGGGCGATGCGGTTGGAGACCCTTCACCAACATCCTTTATTCTACCATCTTTTCCCCACTCAACTTCCAAAAGTGGCTGAGGAATTTATAATTTCTCAGCTCTGGCTACCCCTTTTAGGTATTTATAGCCGTGAGTATATGTATGTATGTATGTATGTTATCTATAACTGAAAAGCCTAACGACCGATTTCTGACTTGAGTATTCCAGCTGAGAACAACTTAAGTACCGGTCTGTCGCATTGAAATCTTAACAACTGAATGAGACAAAACGATACTTAAGTCGTTCTCAGCTTGAATACTCAATTCAGAAATAGGGCGTAACAGTTTATTGTCACTTAAAACAACAGCTTGTAAAATATTTTATTCAAAAAATCTATAATAATACTTCTTGAATACCAGTGACCTATGACTTAAATGAAATTTAATATAAATATAAGCTAAAGACAGGGTATTTTAAGTTAATTGGATACTAGGTATTAAAATATGTTATTTGTCTCAAGTGTTTGCTCACTTGTTCTTAGATAAAGATCTAACATTTTAGGATGAGGAACTCCAATAATAAAATTAGTTGGCGTAACCGTATTTGCATAGAAATATAATAGTAGGCGTATTTCTATTTCCCGACTAAAAGTTGAGTAAATACTATGTAAAAGCACTTGAGTTTAAACTATTAAATTAATATTGTTTTTGAATCATTGATTATGCAGAACTCTTGACGACTTTAATTTCCCACATGAAAATACCTACGGGTAAACTTCAAATAGCTCTGGCGCGTAGAGATGGATAAAATTATGTGGCGCGTGTAGAAAATATAAATCTCCCTATATTGGTTAGCTTATCATTTTCACTAGACACAACTTGGTTGCATTCATACGATCTAAGAGTTGAGTGATTGCAAAAGCACTTATACGATACATAAGGCGAATGAAAGATTATATCTCGACTTGAAAGCTTAAGTGTGGAATAAAAGCAAACCGATGCGATGGCTACTGCGTAGCACTCGCTATTCTGACGATTATTTTGCTATTGCTATGATAATCTTACAATATTTACTGCACTTGAAGCTGAAATAAGATCGCCCAAATCCCATTGTAAGGAAGTGCATCTATAGATCTTTCATACGACATTTTCGTGATCCATCTTACGACTAATTGGTGCAACGGAATTGTGCTGGTGACTTTCTTTCGGTATATTTTTGTTAGTTTGGTTAAGACAAACTATTAATATATCTAACAAAACAAAAAACACATTGAACTTCAAAAACTATAATTGCCATGAAAAATATAATTTATATCACGTTACTGTCTTAGGCGGCGTAAATCTATTCTGTTCAGTGTTACTCAATAATATCTTCTAACTCTGAAGCTTTCTCTTTCATTCTCTCTACATCAGCGGAATCGCCAGCGATCCCCACATCGGCGACGTAAACTCGAATACATTTGTTGTAATCGGAATTTTTGGGGATAAAAGGTCCTTTCGTCCCGCGCAGCCTGTGGGCTGGTATCCTACCGATACACCACATCATGCAGTGCTCGGCTATCTTGTAGCTGAAAAATATACATACGAGGGCGGGTCAATAAGTCCGTGACTTTTTGAATTTCTGACCTCTTTACTGAAACAGCAACACTGCTCCTGTGAACAGGCATCTGTCAGTTGACTCCTGTCTAAATTTTAACTTGCTGCATCAGTTAGTTTGTGTTTGACAGCTATTTTTACCAGACTACTCACAAATTTGAGGAGAAAATGGAAAAAAGTGAATTTCGTGTGCTTATTAAGCATTATTTCTTGCGAAAAAAAATCATTACCGAGACCAAGGCTAAGCTTGATAAATACTATGGGGACTCTGCACCATCGATTTCAATGGCAAAAAAGTGGTTTACTGAATTTCGTTGTGGCCGTAAAAGCACTGAAGATGCCGAACGTCCTGGACGCCCAGTTGAGGTCTCTACACCCGAAACAATCGAAAAAAATCACGATATGGTGTTGGCCGACCGAAGGTTGAAAGTGCGAGAAATTTTGGAAGCCGTAGGGATCTCGCATGGCTCAGTGGTTTCAATTTTGAATGATCACTTGGGCATGAGAAAGCTTTCCGCAAGATGGGTGCCGCGTTTGCTCACAGTCGACCGCAAACAACTTCACAGGAAGGTTTGGCGTTGTTTAATCGCAATGTGGAGGAGTTTTTACGCCGTTTTGTAACCGTGGACGAAACATGGATCCATCACAACACACCAGAGACCAAACAACAGTCAAAACAGTGGGTTTCTAAGGGTGAATCGGCGCCAAAGAAGGCCAAGGTGGGTTTGTCAGCCAATAAAGTTATGGCGACTGTTTTTGGGATGGACGCGGGATAATCCACATTGACTACCTACAAAAGGGAAGAACAATCAATGGGGAATATTATGCCAACTTATTGGACCGATTCCATGACGATTTGAAAAAAAAACCGACCTCATTTGGCCAAGAAAAAAGTTCTTTTCCACCAAGACAATGCAGGGGTGCACACATGTGCAGTTGCCATGGCAAAAATCCATGAATTGGGCTATGAATTGCTCCCTCTTCCGCCGTATTCTTCAGATTTGGCTCCGAGCGACTACTACTTGTTCCCAAACCTGAAGAAATGGCTAGGTGGAAACATTAGGATTTGACTCCAATGATGAAGTCATCTCGCAAACAAAGGCCTATTTTGATTTTTGAGGACCTCGACAAATCAATTATTTTTTATCAAAAAATCTGTGTTTTATTCCAAAAGTCACGGACTTAGAGACCCATCACCAACAACCTTTATTTTACTAACTCTTTCCCACTCAACTTTCTAAAAGTGGCTGAGGAATTTCTAATTCCTTAGCTCTGGGTACCCCTTCTAGGGATTTACAGCCATGAGTATATGCATGCATGTATTTCATATAGTTATTGTAAGTGAACTATTGTTAACTCAGCTTTATATTAAATAGACCTTTATCTTAACAATATTTTCGCAAGTCCGTTTTGTGTTGAGTCCATTTATAAATAATAGTTTCCCCCTAAGTTATCGTATACCACTCAACTTACGAACCTAGTAAAAGATTTAACATTAAGATACTAACTCGTTACTATTAACACAGTCCATTCTGGCAATCTTGACTCCTTGCTCTCTGGCTTGTTGCAGCGAGCACTCGGCAAGCTTGGTCGCCAAGCCTTGCCTCCGGAATTGCGGTAACACTGCTAACATTTTTATCTGGAAATTTTTATTTTATAAGAAGATATTGTATAGATTGATATATCGGTTGGAAAAATCTAACGAGTACTACTCGTCAGTGTTGGGCAATAAGTAATTGAATTACAAATTACTAATTACAATTACAAAACAAAATTTTAATTACAAATTACAATTACAAAGTAAAGTAATTGTAAAATTAAATTAACAATTACAATTATAAAATGAATTTGGTAATTAAAATAATAATTATAGAAATTGATAATTAATTACTTTTTCGAATTATCAATTAATTTTATTTAATAAGAAAAACATTTTATCATTCAAATTATCTTTATTTCCGAAATCAGTATAGGTACATTTAAGAGAAATATAAATTAACTTTTATTTTAAATTGGATTTTAATACAACTCTCATTTCGAACATTTCGTCGGATAATTTATGTGACTTTGTGACTATGTGCCATAGGCGCGCGCGTATCCCCTGCATCGTACACACGGAAATGAAATCAAATATGCAGTGCGTTTTATCTGCTCTAAAACAATATGATATTGATAACATAATAGTAATTGAGTAATTGAAATTACTAATTAATATGTAATTTCAATTAACAATTACTGTTTAATTGGAATTACATGTAATTGCAATTACTTGTATTTAATTACAATTGTAATTGAATTAATATTATTTAATTATTAATTAAATTGCAAAAGTAATTAATTACGCCCAACTCTGCTACTCGTACATATATATATTGACATAAACCCTTTATTAACATCTTTGTAAAGTAAATTTAGCAATGAGCAAAGAAACACAACTACATAAATCGTAAAAAATGAATTGTCCATTAAAAGATTATGATGTATCAAAGAAAATAAAGTAGAGAAAATATTTTAACCTACCTCAAATATGTTTTTTTGATCGAATAGTTCCCAAAGATTCGGTTTCTCTTGCAACTGTGCCGAAAACGAGAGAAACTCTTTGACATCACGATTCTGAAAATAAGTGCCTAGATTAAACTGAAGTATGGCTTTGCCTTCCTCCGTAGCCTAGAGCTTTAAGCTCCAGTTATCACGGGTTTGAGCCCCGGGGGATTAACTAAAATTTAATTTCACCGTAAACTGGGTAACATCGAGCTCTTCGGTGGAGACAAATAAGGGGTGTGTGGATTGGGAAGGACTCAGCATGAACATCAATGGTGAGTTCATCACGAATATTCGATTTTCTGATGACATTGTGGTTCGGCGTTCGGGAAGCTGCGCCATATCTTCACGTCAAAAATTCTGTAGAGCCTTTGACCAATGAGTGACCTACTATGATGACATACAGCTCAGAGACTGGTACTCATGAGTAGACCCCGTTATCTTTGTAGCATTTTGGTGGCAACTGATTTTAGTGATGGGGTAATTGATAATAAATTAATCTCTGTTGTCTTTATTATTATTATAATAAAATAGATAAGTAGGTACTTTAATATTTTATATTTTATATATTTACATTCATATATTTTATTCAAATTTAATTAATTCAATATTAAACTTTTTACGAACGATGTTAATTTCGCAACGAACGCAATGGACTTTGTCACCGCGAAGTTCTAGTTCACAATGGTCTTCTATGATTTTATTCATTGTAGTGATAAAAATAATATATTTTTTGCAATACGTGACAAGAAAATTCTAAAACATGTTGTGAAGATTGTATGTCAAAGTCACTCTTGACATTGATGCATTTGTCATTTAACGATTAGGTTTATCAAAGAGGTCAACTCTCTAAGTCGATTCAAGTAATTATTAGAATTAATTAATTAATAGAATTATAAATTTTATTAAATATTTCTAATGTAATTTTTCAAGAATTTATACTACCTACGCATTTTTTAACTATTAATATTAATATAACTTACCCCATCACTAAAATCAGGTGCCACCAAAATGCTACAAAGATAACGGGGTCTACTCATGAGAAGGCTCAAAGTCACCCAAAGGGCTATGAAGGGAGCTGTGTTGGAAGTTTCACTACGCGATCAAAACCGGAGAGAGAGAGATATATATGAACCGGGGTTACTGACATAGCCCGAGAATTTGCACAACTTAAGTGGCAATGGGCAGGGCACATAACATGCAGAGTCGACGGCCGTTGGGGTCGAAGGTTCTGGAGTGGTGGCCACGTACCGGACGACGCAGTGTGCGTAGGCCTCCCACAAGTTGGCCCGACGACTAGGTGAAAGTTGCGTGAACCCATGAGATGAGGGCAGCACAGGACTGGTCTTTGCGGGAGGCCTATTGAGATTATGTCTATCTGTGGACGTAATTGCCAATTGGCTGAAGATGATAATGAGGTATGGTCTGGCTTCACAAACTATAAAGTCACAGTCACAACACAGTCCCACATCCCAATTCTTTCCGCAGGTTGTATACAAAGCATGTTAATAGTGGGTTATGCATTATAATTTATTTACCAGTCTAAAATTAGCGTAATGCTGTAGATTCCTGACGTCTTCCCGGCTGCAAGTGAAATTCACACAAATGCCAGCTACGTTGTTGTTCATAGTTTTTGCAATCAATGAATTACCTGTAAATAAGAACCTTTTGTTAGAATGTCAAAGATAGTATACTGACCTATCCTTTGCAGTGTGCTGGCGCTAGATTGTAATGGAGCGGAGCTGCCGTGGAACAAAATGATCAACCAACTTTGAATGCTTAGGAAATAATTATATAAACTTGTTACAAAAGACTCCTAAGAGATGAGAAAGTGATCCTATTTATATTAGTTATAATTTTCGTGCATTCGTTTCTAGTAATAAAAAATGTACATTTTTGTCACCTTGTCTCAACAGAGATACTAGGTACTCATCTATAGCTCTGTCATCGCTCAGATCCATGCACTTGGCCTGCACCAGGACATGCTCTGGCAAGTAGTGGCTCTTGATAATGTCTATGACTGCATCCTCTTCTTCTACCGTTACTGATGATACTGTGATGTGGTCCAGCTGTAACAATTAGTTGCAAGAAAAATGCTATAGTGGTCACAAAAACTCGTGGCAGACGGTGCCATAAACGATGACTTTTTCATTTAGAGATGCTCACGAGAATAATCCGAGTGCGATAACTAACGTTTGAGCTTAGAGCTTGTCTGTGGCTTTGTGGCTTTACCTATAAACATAGGAAAATATGACGTACTGTGCTGTCTCATTTGCACTCTGTAAACTTCTCATTTGAACTTAATTGGCTTAAAAATAGAAGTCTTTTTTATCTATAAGTATTAATTCCATTGAAATTTGTGATCGAAAGTTTGATTTCGGTCCAGTTCAGCAATAAACGGGTACGTGTATTTGCAGAAAGCTACGCACAACTAAAGTTAGTATAATTTAAATCTTTTTGTTCAATAAAACCTCATGATGGGATTATTAGTAATAAATAAAGAATAAATAAAGGAAAGAGAAATTTCGACACAGGCGGGAATCGCACCCGCGACCTTGGGTATACGCCCCCGTCGCTCTGCCAATTGAGATACCGTGTCAATGGCTGCCAGCGCGTAATTTTTATAAGTAATTTTAATAAGTATACGGGGGCGTATACCTGAGGTCGCGGGTTCGATTCCCGCCTGTGTCGTAATTTTTCTTTCCTTTATTTATTAGTAAAGTTAGTATAGATCAAAAGTTAATATTTGAAGCTTTTAGTCCAAAAAAAATATAAAGAAATATTTTTCTTTTCAAATTGTTTCCATTTTAAACAATGATAATTTTATCTAATCCTTACAATAAATAGAATAAATGAACCGGATCATTATCGATTTATTTAGAAAAAAATGCGTAAAGTAGCTGAAATATGTAGGCCAATAATTACGCATCTCGCATTTTTTACGACTCTTTTCTTCATGGGTTTCATACCTAGCCTACTAATACTAATACTAATTCGGCAATACGGCGGGAACCCATTATTGATCTTTGTTTCACTATTTCTTTTCCTATTGATTAAAAAAAGCAATCATACGCAAATATATTATTATTATATTATTATACTTAGTAAATTTAGGAATATATTAATATATTATACTACTACTAATACGCCTTACAATTCTAACAATACTATATAATTTATAATAACAATACGCCTTTTGACGAGCATCACAAACTTAAATATAATAGACAATAGTTTAATCATGCTATGTATCCCGGAAGACCTAAACATAAAATAGTACCGATGAAGGCTAGCTCTATAAAAGGGGGAGGCTTGCTTAAGTTTAACTGTAACAATTTAACCATTGCACATAGCACATATAGTTAAATTTCACTGAATAAGTTTTTTGGGTTAAATAACATCAACATACGCTGTAAAACGTGTAAAACACTTACGACCGATTTCTGAATTGAGTATTCCAGCTGAGAATAACTTAAGTATCGTTCTATCGCATTGCAATCTTAACAACTGAATGAGACAAAACGATACTTAAGTTGTTCTCAGCTTGAATACTCAATTCAGAAATCGGGCGTTATGGTTATAAAAAGTCACAACTCAAAATTAACCACCGTTTGATGGAGAGTTCTCTTCCGTCGTTTAACTTTGATACTACATTACACCCAATACATTTTCGGCGACTAACGGTATTGGGGATTTTAAGGGATTTTGGGCGATGCGGTTGGAGATCCATCACCAACAACCTTTATTTTGCCATCTTTTCCCCACTTAACTTTCCAAAAGTGGCAGAGGAACTTCTGGTTCCTTAGCTGTGGCTACCCCTTCTAGGGATTTATAGCCGTGAGTATATGTATGTATGTATGTCCCTCAAATATATTTTAAGAGACACTTTTAGGGATAATACATCAAAAATAAACTGTAATAACTTTACCTTCTCTTTTTGATGAATTATTTCTTTATAGCCGAAAACATTATGGCAGTTTTTTACATTATTTGTTGGTTTCCGTTTTACTAATAATGGACTCGTTTTCTTTATGAGAGGCAAAAACTTGGTTAATTTAGATAACATCTTTGGTGTAAGAATAACATATAATTTAATTGCAGAAATTCTTCAGAAATGTTTTTGGTTTGATTTAAGTTTGACAGATAACAGAAAAGACTTCAAAGGAGTAAATTAAATAAAAATTTTGACAAAAATACATACGATATGTGGGGAATTAAACTATTTTAGACGTTTTAAACTCTTTTGTGGGTCCAGTCTTGACGGTTTTCAGACAAAAGGTTGGTACGCAATATTTTCATATTATTAGTTTAATAGGATCTAAGATATCTTAGGTGCAACTTATTGCTTGTCACGTCATTTTGCAGATTAACCCCCTTCAATAATTTACCGAAATAAAGCCATGAATTTTTATTTTACCTTGAAAATATATAATGCTTTTTCAGCCTTCCCTATCTCTTCTGGCCGCAAAACCGTGTTTTTTTATGAGTATTTATACAATGACATACATTTTTTATAACAAAGTATATTATGTCTGCAAAACCAAAGTAAAATATTGGAGACAGTACATTTTACGCCATGTTCAATGTAGACGAATCTGTTTCCCTACAACGCACAACCCAACAAAAGACATGCGTCGTACAGGTACGTTTTTACAATTAAGACACATTCTTATATAATGAGGAGGCTGTCTCATCGGGAACTGTAATTATTTCTTAGTGTTGCCGGCTCTCATTCTTTTTGCGGAATGGTAGGATTGTAGCTGATGAGTTCGCGGTAGTGCATTAGTTGATGACGTCATTCAGCGGGATACCTGGAATTTCTGTTTGTAATTTGACATTTGAATGTGGTTGCTATTTTGTGAAAGGACATTTTGTGTTGGATTCACATATGGCTCCGAGCGTATTAAACTACGAAATTGGTGTTCGTAATTGAAATTTATAATATGTATGTTTAATGAGTCAAAAGAAAATTCCTTATTTTATATGAAGTATAATCGATGACTAATACAATCGGAAACACTTACTTGCTTATACTCATGGCAATTATTCCTATTGGGGTGGGTAGAGATTAATAGAATCTTTATCAATCGTCACTTAGCATGATCTTGAAAATTCTCTCTTCCGCTTCCCTTACATTCATTAAACTTCTTATACCTGCTCTTTTATTCTTCTCACTTCGGACCCCCGTCTTTATAATAAATAACGTTTTAGAAACATTTTTTATAAACAAAATAAGTAATTGGAAATAAATATCAATATTAACAACAATACATTACTTCAATTCAGACAATGATTTCATTATGATTAGGACTAAAATAAATAATCAAAAAGATTCCACTCAAAACTCCAAAACACAATTCAAACAATCAACAAAAGTACCCTCTTAGTTATTGTTGAAATGTTTCAAAAGACGCTGGACACATGAAACTCGCATCTTCAATTGTACGCAGAAACAAAGTAATGGCAAGCATATAAAACAAGAGAGCATCACAATGGAAAAATGAAAAGTTCGGATGACCACACAATGGACACGAAAAAGGGAAATAGATACATTTTGGACGCTGGAGATAGGGTTGGCCCTGCTCATACAATCTTATATTATCTTATATTAGCCGCGTAGTGTCGGCTTAGAATACCACTACCCTAGACGACTAAGGGTATTAGGGCTTTTTAAGTAATTTTTAGACGATGCGATTCGAGACCCATCACCAAGAACTTTTCTTTTACAATCTTTTCTCCACTTAACTTCCAAAAGAGGATGAAGAATTTCGTATTCTGATGCTCTGACTACCCTTTTTAGGGATTATGTTTAAGAGTTTATGTATGTATCCTACAATATCATCATCACAGCTTCCTCCACCGAAAGGAATAAACCCTAAGTAAGGGATGTATTCAAAGTCCACCAACTCTATAAGTCATTATTTAATTGTGTTTTTACATTTTGCTGATACATACATACATATACTCACGGCTATAAATCCCTTGAAGGGGTAGCCAGAGCTAGGGAATGAGACATTCCTCAGCCACCTTTGGAAGTTGCGTCGGGAAAAGATGGTGAAATAAAGGTTGTTGATAATGGGTCTCCAACCGCATCGCCCAAAAATCCCTTAAAAGTCCCAATACCGTTAGTCGCCTCTTACGTACACCCACCGGAAGAAATGGGGTAGTGCTATTCTAAGCCGACACTACACAGCAATTATAGCTATTTTGCTGATACTTGAATTATAATCGAATGATAGTGGATAAAACAAATAATTCGTACACCCAATCGTATTTTTTCCGATATAGTAGTGCTTATTAATATGTTAGAATAAATTTAAAGAAAGTGGGAAAATTAAAAGTGTATAGTATATGTGTATTAAAAAAAAGTAAAACTAGCTCTGAAGGGTTACTAGGATAGTACAAAGTTAAAATCGAGAGTTTCTGTCTAACCCAATAGGAATTAATGATGGTCATATGTACGTATGTATTGATACTAATGAAAATGATCTTTCATAGACGATATTGTCTTAGTTTAAACAGTAAAATACATAGTAAAATGGATATTCAAAACATCGCCCAACCCTAAGCGTAAAGAATACAATAGCCGAAAACAGCATGTATGAAAAGAACTGATGGCTAAATTGAACATATTGTTTCAACGGATATTTCACAGCGCGCTAGAGCTAAGCTCGCTTTTCAGACAAACAATACACATTAAGCCTGAAACAATTGGGCTGCCAAAAACTGCCGAATATACATAACATTTCTCATTCGTTTTTTATGTCAACTCAAATACGCTCGTCACCGTATATCCCCGAAAAGGTTTCAGAGGTACTTATAACATAACATAACATAACATAAACGTTCACGCCGTTTATCCCCGAAGGGGTTGGCAGAGGTACCAATACTCCTGAACTCACATGGCAAGCGCCATCTAGTTTCTGAGAAGGTACCCACGTTTTGCTTAGACAGTGTACTCATGTGATAGGGGGCAGGCCTATCGCCGTTTTACTAGGTACTTATACTTTGAAATATAACGGTAGTTTTTTTATGTGTTACATATTAAATATAAAAAATTTTGAAAAAAATGACTGTCTGTCTGTATGTCCGGTCATCACGTTAATTCTACCGGACGGATCTTGATCAAATTTGGCATGAATGTAGCTTATAAACCTGGCTAAGATATAGAATATCATTTATTCCGGATTTCGCAAGGGTTCCCACAGGAGCATCAAAAAACCATAACCTTTTAGCGCGACGGGGTGAATAAACACGCTAAGTTTAGTGATGCGGGGTGAATAGAAACATTTCAAACCAAATTCTTACTAATGTATGTATAATATTACTAGATGGCGCGAGTAGTTGCTTTTTACATCGCGGAATGATTTCTTTTTTTTGTTATAAATACTTCAGTTCAGAGTACACTTTTTTGAACCCGATCACCCGTGAGCTCAAGGCCTCAGGGGCCACCAGCGCTCGCGGACTCATCAACAACCACCACCACTCCCGACCCCGACCCCGCCGGCGAGGTCGTAGAACATAACACTAAATTTAGAGCCACATTAGACTCAAGATAGAGTCTCTTTTACTTTTATACTCACTCTACCCGACTTAGCTTAGGTACACTCCTTTGCCGCGCCAGGGCGGCCTTCAGCCGCCCGGCAACAAACTCAAGGTGACGCCGCATAGGCCGCAGGGCCAGCAGCGCCAAAAGCAGGGGGTTATAGTCAGTAATCGTCTGACATACCCCCGCCGCTCTCTCGAGTATAAAAACAAAAAAAACTTTGGTGACAGTTCGAGGGCTGTCGGGTCAATTAATTTGTATATATTATAAAATTACAATCTATTTTTGACCTGCCATTTATGACTGATCGGCTATAAAATTCTCACACAATCACCAACGGGTCGCCACCGCAGCGCGAAACTGCTATCTATACTGCTAAATATACTTACTAAAGATATTCTCATTTTTAGGGTTCCATAGCCAAATGGCAAAAACGGGACCCTTATAGATTCGTCATGTCTGTCCGTCTGTCCGTCCGTCCGTCCGTCCGTATGTCACAGCCAGTTTATTCCGAAACTATAAGAACTACATTATTGAAAATTGGTGCGTAGATGTATTCTGTAAACCGCATTAAGATTTTAAAATAAAATCTGAAAAAAAATACAAAATTTTTAGGGTTCAAAATACCTAGAACTGAAACTCAAATTTTTTTTTTTCATGAAACCTATACGTGTGGGGTATCTATCAAAAGATCTTGAAAATGATGTTGAGGTTTCTTATATCATTTTTTTCAAAACTGAATAGTTTGCGCGAGAGACTTTTCCAAAGTGGTAAAATGTGTGTCCCCCCCCCGTAACTTCTAAAATATGGGCATGATAAAACTGAAAAAAATATATGATGTGTATTACTATACAAACTACTAACGAAAATTGGTTTGAATGAGATCTAGCCAGTAGTTCTATTTTTAAACGTCATAAATCAAATTACTTACCTAATTTATTAATTTCACTGAAATATATAACAATAATTTTACTATCACAGGCCTTACGCATAAAACGTGAACCATTGTTTTCTTATAGTAAATCAGTGATAAGTAAATAACATTTTAAACTAAACATTTTAAACTTGTATATTACCATAGAATATTACTATGTTACCTACCTGCTGCTAGTGCTGCTACGGAACCCTTCATTAGCGAGTCCATCTCGCTCTTGGCTGCTTTTTGAACTTAGAAACATACATACATTCATAAACTCACGGCTATAAATCCTTTTATAAGGGGTAGCCAGAGCCGAGGAATTAGACATTGGATGTGACTTAGAAACATGGTACAAAATGGTTTGATTCATGATTCTTATGAAATATCAAGTAGGTATATATATATAAAGTATATAATATAAAGAGATTTTTGATATCTCTGTATCTAGAAATTTGAAATTTGATGCGATTGCCTGTTATAACCATTACAAAAAGGAACACATGAAATTCATCTAGCGATCATTCATGAGTAGGTATATACGAACGGCTATAAATCCCAAAAAAGGGTAATTCAGAGATAGTAATTCTTTATCCACTTTTGTAAGTTGAATGGGGAAAAGGTAGTCAAACGGGTCTCCAACTGCATCGCCTAATAATCACTTAAAAAGCCTCAATGTTTTTTATATCTATTACAACTAATAAAAAAACAGAAGTTAAGATAGTGTTTTGGTATTTTGTATGTAAACATATGTAAATATCAAAAATTGCAAGATGGTCTTATAAGCATCGAGTACCAGGTCGTGACAGAGAGTTTTTTCGAATGTAAGTCTATGGGAAACCAATCGCTCCAATTTTCGGCATGCAAAGCTTTAATCCTAGTAATAAATACAAATAATACGCGGAATTCATTTTGTAAACATGCTGATATAATCTGCAGTAAATATTGTACACTTCACCAGGTGTTCAAAATACCCAATACTTTTCTGGACAACCCACTTTCTATAAACTTAGCCATACATACTTACTTACTTATAGTCACGGCCATTATTCTCATTGGGGTAGGCCATAACTATCGATCGCCACTTTACATAATCGTGACGGATATCTCTTGCTTCCCTTTAGATTAATTATTCTTCTCATACAATGCTCATTTATTCTTTTCACTTTCGTCTTTATAAGAACGTTTTCTAACTTAGCCATGTTTGTGAGATTTCTCACAATGTAATATTAAACATATAAAATCAAATGAAATGCAATAAAATGGCACGCCAATTACTTAGATACAAATCAAACTTCTTTAAATGCGATTGCATAAACTAAACAAAAGTCGCAAATCATTGAAATATTAAAGGGCATTGATGGTTCGTTTCATTTGTAAATTGATTACTTGTTCCGTGAACAGATTTTAATTAATCAACATCTCTTTATTCTGCTCACTGTGATCAACGCAGACAAACGAAACACAGTCTGAACTGAATCGAGTTTGTATATTAAGTTTTAGACTAATCAATCGAAAATTAACTTTAAATCTACGTAGTTATAGCTGAAATCTGATTGGATTCGTTATTTTGTAACGTCGTTTTAATAATGAGTCAGTGTACTTAAAGGGGCGTGTCTTATAATTGAATATTGTACACCAAACAGTTTTTAAGTAAAATATAGTTAAAGATATTAAATTAACTTATATTCTAGTAGCTGAAGACCGGAATTTAGATTCGGCCGGTTTAGGATAGTACCACAGATAATATAATACTATACTAGATAGTACATACAAAGACAGAAAGAAAGAACTTTATTGAGTGCAAGAAGTGCTTCAATTAGCGCGTTTTTTAGTTTTTTTTAACCATATCTATATGTGATTGAATTGATTCATTTAGTGATGCAGTAATTAGAACTAAATATTTAATTTATTAGTTTTAGGGTATAAAAGCCATTATAGTAAGCATTTAAATAGTAGAAAAAAATATTTTGCCGTGTAGTGTCTTAGAATAACACTACCCCATTTCTACCCGTGGGTGATCGTAAGAGGCGACTAAGGGTATAGGGACTTTTTAAGTGATTTTTGGGCGATGTGGTTGGAGACCCGTCACCCAAATCATTTATTTTTACCATCTTTTCCCCAATCAACTCCCAAAAGTGGCTGAGGAATTACTTATTCCAAAGCTCTGGCTACCCCGCTAAGGGATTTATAGCCGTGAGTATATGTATGTATGTATGTATTTAAAAAAATATTTAAGTAAACATCATATATTATTTGAATCACAATTTCTGAGATTTGAATGCATAAAGCAATAAACAAGTTTATTTGTGTTTTGGGTAAGTAGTAATATGTTTGGTATAACAAAAAATTTCGTGGTCAACAGTTAGTATTTAGCCTCAGCAAAAATGAATAAAATGGAAGTAATAATATTAAATATTGGTGACATCTATTTAACATTAATATAGATCTGAAATTAACTATAACGGTGTTCATATTATATACTAGTGGATCGTCCCAGCTTCGCACGGGTAGCGTTGTTTTTTTTAAATATCTGAGGTTTCTTTCTTCAGTCACTGCTCAAGCATTGTGAAATTCAGCGTAATGTTTTCAATTTATTAAATTTATAGCACTCCCTAAACAGTGTAGTTTGGTGATTTTGAATGCGCTTTAATGAACGGTTCAGTATTTCCGTTTAATAGCAAATTTTGGAATAAAACGCCATGAAGTATTTATAACAATCTAAAAAATAAATCATTACGTTATGTCGGATGCAACTACTGGCGCCATCTAGTATGTTATATGTAAATTAGTAAAGATTTGGTTTCGATCACGGGCGCGATGGCTTATTTTATAAATAATTTCGGTGTTTGTCTACCGATTTCTATGATTCTTTTTTTATCAAATAGGTGTTACCTTTTTTAAATTAGGGATGAGTGAGAGGTTTACAAACGTAAGAGTAAACAAATATAATCGGGATGTTCCGAACTGCTAAGCTATCTGGAATTACACGTAATTTAATGTAATGTTTTTTGACATGAATTCCTCATGTGGGGATTATTACTCATAAATAAAAGATGTTATTAAAGGAAAGAAAAATTTCGACACTGGCGGGGTTCGAACCCGCGACCTTCGGGTATACGCCCCCGTCGCTCTGCCAACTGAGCTACAGTGTCAGTTGGCATCCAGCGCGAAATTTCTCTATCCTTTGTTTCTTTTTTACACGTTCAAGTAGTGTTTGCGTTTCCTACCTCCGAATTTTAACTAATTCGGACGGCCACTTGTCTACCTTTTCAGATAGAATGCAAATGTTGGAAACGCCTAACTATGACATAATTTAATGTTTTTTGACATGAATTCCTCATGTGGGGATTATTACTCATAAATAAAAGATGTTGTTAAAGGAAAGAAAAATTTCGACACTGGCGGGGTTCGAACCCGCGACCTTCGGGTATACGCCCCCGTCGCTCTGCCAACTGAGCTACAGTGTCAGTTGGCATCCAGCGCGAAATTTCACGTGTTATTGTGAGTCAACCGTAAAAGATAGACATATACTGTTGAGGATTTTTTTTCAGATAATTTTATGAAGAATATTTCCGTCATACATGATTTCTATGTAAGTTTAACCATTAAGGCTGCACACGCGACGGAAGCTTAAAAAATGGAGTAACTTCTCCCGTTTTCCCAAAATTTCCCAAAATTCCCCTTTACTTCTCTGCTGGAAAGTATACAAAAACCTGCGCAGGAGTATGAAGAATAATTGTACCAAGTTTCGTTAAAATCCGTCGAGTAGTTTTTGTTTCCATAAGGAACATACAAACCGACAGACAGACAGACAGACAGACAGACAGACAGACAGACAAAAATTTTACTGATTGCATTTTTGGCATCAGTATCGATCCCTAATCACCACCTGATAGTTATTTTGAAAATATATTTCATGTACAGAATTGACCTCTCTACAGATTTATTATAAGTATAGATATTTATTTGGGGCTTTTAAGGGATTTTTAGGCGATGCGGTTGGAGAACCATCACCAACAACCTTTATTTTTACTATCTTTTCCCCACTTAAATTTCCAAAAGTGGCTGAGCAATTTCTAATTCCTTAGCTCTGGTTACCCCTTCCTGGGATTTATAACCGTGAGTATATGTATGTTATTGGAAGTGATTTCTTAACATAATACGCAAACGCAAGCCTTTGAAAAATAAAGTTGGGACCATATTTTACTTAAGCGACATAGATATAGAATCAAGTCTAGTTATGTTACCTAGAGATCACCGATCAGAGTGAGTGATGTAATGACGATCTGTAATATATTAATTTGAATTAATTTTGTGTATACGTAAGGTTTGATAGCCGGAAAAGGCACTGACTATTTATAATTCTAAACCTCTTGTTTATTCTACAATCGTTTATCTACGCAACTCCCAAAACTGACTATGGAATTTCTATTTCTGAAGTGCTGGCTACCCCTTTTTGGGTTTTAAAAGTATATATGTAGTATGGCGTTGATGTTATACTATAAATTGCAATTGGAGCTCTTTAAGAAATTGTTGGTTTGGAAACCAAAAGCTAGGATTTTTTTTATATTAAAGACCATTTTAATTTCGAAAATGTTTGAGATGTATAGCCATGAGTATACGCAGTATAATTTTTATGTTTTTTAAATTGATCACCGCCGGTGATAAGTTGTCCATCATATCTTTATTTATTAAATTTCTATTAAACTAGTCACCTATCTTCTCGACCACAGACTTCTTCAAATTCCAATCTTCGATTAAAACTATCGATATTTGCTCATCAATACCCACCTGTCTTTTTATGAGAAAATATCAATATTTTAATTGAGCCGGGGCAGGGTGCTGTGCTGTTGCGTCGGTGAGTGGAGTGGGGAAGTAACCAATGAATGCTTACTCTTGCATATGGCGTGCGCGTCGCGGCGTCCCGTCCTTCGTTCATTTCATTCAAGTGAAGTCAAAAAACCAGTTAGGACGCCCGCCGACGCCACGTGACGCTTATAGGTTAGGTTTGCAGGCATCAATATTCAAAATATTCAGTTCGGTTGTGTAGAGTGTCATTAAGCTTCTCCGTCCTATCGTAAATTAAGTGGCACTTTATTCCTTTTAAAATTGTATGACAGTTTATATAACAGAACCCGACTTTCTCTAACTTTTCAATTATAATATTGAGCTGTGGATGTTTTGAAGATTATAATTAAAACATACCTAACTTATTGAAAATGGAATCAACTCATAAGAACAACTGTGTAATGTGTCGCAGAGGGTTATATCACGGAAGATATCAGTGCCATCTTTTGACTGATGAAATTACAAGACTAGATCCAGACATTACAGCTTATATTCAAGAGCATGCCGTTTTAGAGGTATATTAAAAAAAAAGTTTCTATAGTATTTATTTTCTTGTTCGTTTGTTAGTATTTTAAGTTATAAAAACAAATCTAGCCGTTGCGAACTCGTAAACTCGTAACTCGAACTCGTAAACTTATACTCACATGATATAATTTTGTATTTTAAAAATATTTTATGCTTATTTCTACAGCTAAATATCAACCCAATCATTATTCGTTTTCTAGAACAAGTTTGACTCATACAAATATATCTTGTTGGCTAAGAGAGTAGACTTAGTTGCGTTAATATCATTTTTATTTTCAGGCAGTATTTGACAATACTCGTAGCATTTGCCATCGCTGCTGGCAAAGGGCTCGTACAGCAATCAAACCACTTCCTGTCGAAGAAGTAAATCTAGGATCAGAACCAACCGGAGAAATTAATGTTCCAGAGTATTCAAGAGCACCAAACACAGCTAATCGTTGTATATTTAAAAATTGTAAAAACAAAACACGTCATAGAATACCGGATGATATAAAAAGTCTGACATTCGTTGAACACAGGCTTTACATTCCTTTTGGGGCAAGAGTGTGTCATGAACACCTCGAAAATAATAATTGGGCGGATCTGCCCAACAATTGTAACGCTAGCCATGATTTTAACGCAGAGCATTTTGTTGCAATTTGTGACATGATGAGAAATTCTTTACAACGGGTTCCTAGGCAGAATTTTAAAGCTAGAAAACGAGGGAGGCACTGAACTGTAAATATATTTTATAAACAACCCCATGAGGCATACATAGCCCTTTTACTTTGATTGTAATTAGTGTTGCCCAAATTCAGTCTTGGTCTTGCAGTCTTGGTCTTGTTCTTGCGTTTTTGCAAGACCAAGACCAAGAACAAGACCGCGTATTTTTAGCAAGACCAAGACCAAGACTGACCGTGCAAGACTTGAGCAAGAACAAGACATAGCCTGCAAGACTCTTGCGTCTTGCAGCTAGGACTTAGCGCTATTTCACTGAGTAGTTAGGTGTAACAGTTCGGTGGATAGGTAGGTACGCTTAGGAATTCGGTAAGCAAAGTTTTTTTTTGGTATTTATTAAATATTTTTAATCGATAGTAAACACGGAAATAAAAGACTAATTTGTATATTTTCCATTTAAAATGAGTAGTTGTAAAGTTATGATTTTTTAAAGATTGTTTAACTTATGTACTTTATGACGTCATCGATCGATAAAATCACGTAGTGACATGCAAATGAAGCGAAATGTTTCATAAAAATGTTGCTGATTGCCAAACATATAACGAATTTGTGATGTCAAATGAAATTATTACGATATTATACTAAACAAACCTATGATTTTCGATATTTAATAAATAAACTGCAAAACCGTATGTCTTTGAAACAACATTGAAGGTCAAACACTGTTACAGTTTTTTGATAAAATAACAGTCATGTTAGCTTCAATTATCAAAATTTTGTTTATAACCATAATATCTCGAAATGATTTTGTAATCAGCATCACTTTAGTAAAACTTTGCATACCGAATTCTATGAAACGCAAAAAACTGTATCAAAGAATATGAAAAACTGGACCTATGCGCATTACGACTAATACTATTAACATAGCGAATAAAAATATTATTAAAATCAAACTGAGTGCATGCATAGTTATGTTTTAACCATCGGCACTTTGATAATGCGGCATCAAAGGTTTTGTACTTACTTCTCAAAGAAATTTGCCGCTTTTCGGAAGTACATGGTTATGATACACGCGCCGGCGGCTTCTTTTGAAATCTAAAACAATCGTTGCCGCCACGCCGAAATCATAACATTTGACACTATTTGATTGCCATTTATTTGACGCCATAGGGCGTAGCGTAGGTATACTCATGCAAAATAATTTCGAATTTTTTTACACGCTTTATATTATTGTTTGATTTGCGGCGGCATCCTTATCATAGAGCCGGTACGTGGCGAGGCGGCGCGGTAGAAAGCAAGGAAACCATGGAAGTAACTGGAATTAAAATAAAGGAATTATTTTAATTCCAGTTACTTCCATGGAAAACGACATATAGGTGTTAGGATAATAAGCTTAGTGTCAAGCCATTTTAGGTATTCATGTAATTATCATGTCAGTCAATATCAATATCGTAATCAATATCAGTCATGTAATAGTAAAGTTTGATAGTTTAACTTGATCGGAAGTCAATTTAATATTTTATGAAAAGTAAACTTGACAAATGTCTTTTTTTTTAATAACTAAGACAGACGCTAACTTAAATGGAAGTGTATTTAATTATTTTATCGGTTATCAATTTGGTTAAATATTAATTTGATTGTATTTTTGAGTAGATAACCGTTTTGACATTATATTTTATAATATAAACCAGTTGCTAGCTGGAACGGATGTTGTTTAAAACGGTATCTTAAGCGGATATCCGGTTTGGTGGAGGATTGGATAGAAAAGAGAGGAGGACGCGTAGTTTTTGTATGTGGAATTAGAAAATATTGTGAATAAGTGTGTAACGAGCAATATAATTGAGATAAGTGAAAGGATATCGAAGTTTTATTTATGTACTGACCACCCGTCTAATGGGAGTCATACGTTTCACCGAATGTCGCGAGCTCGACGCACGCGAGCTCGAAAAAATATTTGAGTGGTACGCCAGCTCGAAAGTACGTGAATTCGAAAGCCGCCAGCTCGAAAGACGTTGGCGCGAATCACGTTTCACCGAAAATCTTTCGCAATGGTTTATCAGTTTGAGAAGCAGATTATAATTAATGTCTTAAGCTTATTAATATTAAACATATTTTTTTGAAGGTACTTTGATTTTTTAGTTATTGATGTTATTTGCATCCACCCTCATTAAAATAATGTAGAACAAAACATATTGGTGCATATAACTTAGCGCAGTATATAGCTATAGCTCCTAATACTCATCTTTACTGTTTTTTTTTTATAATTTGGTTTTATGTTTTTTTTGTTTATGTTTTGTCAAAACAATGTTTCTTATATAGGATTTTTTTGTTGTAATTTTTGTTACCTTGTTGTAAGATGATGGCAGGAGTTTACTTATTTTCTATATCAACTTAGTATTTTTCATTTAATATTTTCGAACAAATATAGTTTTATATTGCTTTTTTTTACGCCACGATTAAATGGCAAAGAAACAATAGTTAGAGTTTCATTTCATTGTACCAAAAATTAAGTTTAAGCAAAAAACAGATGCTGTTTAGTATCGGTTTAGAATAGCACAACCCCATTTCTTTCCGCGGGTGTACGAAAGAGGCGACTAAGGGTATTGGGGTTTTAAAGGCTTTTTGGGCGATGCGGTAGAAGAACCATCACCAACAACCTTTATTTTACTATCTTTTCACCACATAACTTTCAAAAATTTGCTGAGGAATAACTAATTCTCTCTCTCTGGCTACCCATTTTAGTGATTTATAGCCATGAGTATATGTATGTATGATATCTAATTTTGTGGCTCTGGCTACTTTTTTGGGTCCTGTAGGTAAGTTTAGTTAGGTAGCTAGGTGATTTTCCAATAAGCGTAGATATTTTACTGAGGGTGGATGCAAATAACATGAATTACTAAAAAATCAAAGTACCTTCAAAGAAAATATGTTTAATATTAATAAGATTAAGACATTAATTATAATCTGCTTCTCAAACTGATAATCCATTGCGAAAGATCTTTGGTGAAACGTGATTCGCGCCAACGTCTTTCGAGCTGGCGGCTTTCGAATTCACGTACTTTCGAGCTGGCGTACCACTCAAATATTTTTTCGAGCTCGCGTGCGTCGAGCTCGCGACATTCGGTGAAACGTATGACTCCCCCGTCTAATATAGGTCAGTTGATTTTTCGAATTTCTTATCAAATCTTCAGTTATTTATTAATCTGCTTGATCTTTACTATGGCTATATTCATTCAAGCTCACAATGTTCCAATTCTAATACGTTTTTCTAAGATTTAAAGTAAACTTTAATAAATAGTAATAGAATTATTAGTCGTATTAGACTTAATAGTAATAGGTAATTGCAAGACTTGCAAGACTCTTGCTGCAAGACCAAGACCAAGACCAAGACTGGGAGCGCAAGACCAAGACCAAGACCAAGACCAGGTGTATTGGCGCAAGACCAAGACCAAGACTGGCTAAGTCTCGTCTTGTTCTTGCGTTTGGGCAACACTAATTGTAATTGATTAGTTGAAATGAGTTACAATAACAAGAGCTACCGCAATTTCGCAGAAAGACACAAAACAGTCTAATGTTGAAAATTTGGACTATAAAAAAGCCCTTCGTCATTATTCTTTGATTTAAAATTAATTAGTGAATAGCAATTGATCGCAAACAATTCAATGCCATGTTAGAGCAAACACCATCATGAAATACAAACGCGGACACACCAATCTTCACATTTAACAGAAGAGCTTTCTACTTTGACACAAAAACGTACCACATTTTTTCTGATCAGAGCGTATGTAACTTTTGTAAATATTTTTTTCGATCTTATATTTGACATAATCAAATTAAATATATATATATACATATATCTAATCTATGTCGATGCCATTAATACATAATAATTACATACATACATATACTCACGGCTATAAATCCCTTGAAGGGGTAGCCAGAGCTAGGGAATTAGAAATTCCTCAGCCACTTTTGGAAGTTGCGAGGGCAAAGATGGTGAAAGAAAGGTTGTTAGTGATGAGTCTCCAACCGCATCGCCCAAAAATCCCTTAAAAGCCCCAATACCGTTAGTCGCCTTTTACGTTCTCCCACCGGAAGAAATGGGGTAGTGCTATTCTAAGCCGACACTATACAGCATAACATAATAATTAGTAGTTTTATTTTTCAATAAAGTTGGTTTTATTCCTACGATGTATCATTTTACAATTTGTCTTGTTTGTAATCGTAACCAAACATATCGCGATGGCGATTATTCATTAAGATTGTGAAAAAGGAAAATGTATCCGAAATAAAATTAAATGTAAGAAAACGCTATTGAATATATTAAATCTCGTGGCAGATCAGAAGGCCCAATAATAAGGTTGGATATTATTTCACAATTGGGATGCGAAAGAGCATATTGATAATAATCGATAAGTGTGTAGCGACGCGCTGACAGTACACAATGACGCGCACTACATAGAAACGCTGACAGTGCAAGAAGAATCACATTCCACAGCAACACGTAACGAAGCAATATACGTCACACTCGTCATCAAGACTCGCCATACAAATCCTACATCGCGCAATCGAAGTTTCTAAAACATTTACTATATATACAAGTTCCAACTTAATACAGTTGGACCGCGGTCCCCAGGCATACCACCGCCTGGCGGAAGATCTTCCCTTTTCCTCCACATTGGTAACCACCGACTACAGAACACGATGGCGTCCTTCTAAGCACAAGGAGTCATTTGGATTGGCCAGACAAGTACGAGCAGCAAAAGGATATCAAAGGACAGCAGACAAGAAAAAGCGCTTCGAATCCACGGCTCAAGAGACACGACTCGCAGCACGGCAGCAATGGGACACGCAACGGGGCACCCACACCGTGGCTGTTGGAGTCAGCATTGAGGTTCCGGCACACATGGCCGTCGAGCATACACACACTGGCACGAAGATATGGAGTCAAAAATTTCCTGTTGGAGGGGGAGTAATGTAGCGACGCGCTGACAGTACACAATGACGCGCACTACATAGAAACGCTGACAGTGCAAGAAGAATCACATTCCACAGCAACACGTAACGAAGCAATATACGTCACACTCGTCATCAAGACTCGCCATACAAATCCTACATCGCGCAATCGAAGTTTCTAAAACATTTACTATATATACAAGTTCCAACTTAATACAGTTGGACCGCGGTCCCCAGGCATACCACCGCCTGGCGGAAGATCTTCCCTTTTCCTCCACAAGTGCAATGCAAGTGAGCGCATACACACGTATATAATATCGTCCGATCCGAGTTTTAGTGACCACACGTAAATATACTCAGTACTCACGCCATTATTTCCCATTGGGTAGGAAAAGATTATCGATTGCCACTTTGTACGATCCTGGCACACCTCTCTAGTTTCGTTTACATCCATCAATCTTTTCCATGCTCTTTTATCTTTCATACTTCGGACTTAATTGTTGAGTCCATTATAGAAATATACTTCTTTATATGCGAATTGCGAGCTGTAAACATTTACAATGCGAACTTAGGCTGCTTAAACATCATCATTATCCGCAAATAGGCGTCCTCGGCCTTCCCTAAAGATTTCCACAATGACCTCAAAACAAGGCGCAAGTAACTGAAGGGGATAAAAAAAAACCGGCCAAGTGCGAGTCGGATCGCGCACTAAGGGTTCCGTACTATCATATATATAGAAAATCCCGTTTGTGTGAAAATCATGGGAGCCAAATTAGGTAAGTAATTTGATTTATGACGTTTAAAAATAGAACTACGGGCTAGATCTCATTCAAACCAATTTTCGTTAGTAGTTTGTATAGTAATACACATCATATATTTTTTTCAGTATTATCATGCCCATATTTTAGAAGTTACGGGGGGGGGGACACACATTTTAGCACTTTGAAAAAGTCTCTCGCGCAAACTATTCAGTTTTGAAAAAAATGATATAAGAAACCTCAACATCATTTTCAAATACCTTTTGATAGATACCCCACACGTATAGGTTTGATGAAAAAAAAAATTTTTAGTTTCAGTTCTATGTATGGGTAACCCTAAAAATTTTGGTTTTTTTTTCAGATTTTATTTTTAAATCTTAATGCGGTTTACAGAATACATCTACGCACCAATTTCCAATAATGTAGTTCTTATAGTTTCGGAATAAACTGGCTGTGACATACGGACGGACGGACGGACAGACAGACATGACGAATCTATAAGGGTCCCGTTTTTGCCATTTGGCTACGGAACCCTAATAAAAACGTACAACATTTTAGTTGGCAAAAATACCAGTAGCTAGCGTAAAAATGTCGGCTATTCCCAGTAGTCCTACTCGATAGTCTTACGACTTAGATTTTTTGTCCCAATAGACTTACTAGTAAGACTACTGGGAATAAAGTTCCCATTAGTCCTACCAACCAATACAAACTTTTTGGTACATGTCAAAGTTACAAATTTTATGTAGCCCTAGTAATACTGATAGACAAACCTTCATAAGTAAAATTGAATCTATGATTTAAAATTATAGATTTTTCCTGACTGGCGTCCTGTCGCTCATTAATAAATCATAGGAGTAAGAGTATTATTTATTAATTAGTATATATTACCTATTGAATTTAAAATATAATGTTTGATATTAATATCATTAAAAGACGACGGGGTGAGGTGCTATTATATAATGGTTATGGTTACCAGTACCAAAAGTTAAAAACTTATAAAGATGGAAATACAAGAAATGAAATAGTTATGATAAAATAGAAAAGTTCCATTGACATTTTATTCAGATGCGATGCGAGTCATCTCAAAAAAATAATATCTTTAAAACCCTTATATATCCTCAGTGAGAGGCATCGACCTAAGGGCTAAAGAAAGAAGGTGATCTAGCCATGATGCACCATGCTGCCTACCGGTCGGCAGATTTCAACGACCACTTATCGTGGTAGTAGCCGAGACCGAAGGCCTAGTCCCCCAGGGCAGATAATCATTATTATTGCAGATAATACTTTCAATATCCTAAAAAAATACATAACGGTACATGCTGGATTGGTATTTATTTTGCTTTTTAGAAGTTTTTTTATCACATATAAGCTAAGTTAAAGTTAGTTTATTTCGTTAATTTATGTAATTATAAGTATTTCAACGATTTATGGGCTACAAGACCTTATGTTTTTGTTTAACTAATTTTAAAAACATAAAAAAATCTGGATGTACAAAACTCTAAATACATTATGTGATTTACTTATGTTCTCGCTGCTGCATCTGTTAAAAATATTTAATGAAACTAGGATTGAAGAAATATTAAGGAGACTGGTTCTTTACTAACATACTTTGACTCTATGGGCTCCTAGTGCATTTGATTTGTAGTTTGCATATATTTTGTGAATATATTTGTAAGTCTTTTTACCGCTTTACGTTTTTCGTATGATGAAAATATTTGAACCATCAAACCGATCTACAACATGTATAAAAATACTATTTGGAAAAAATATTAATATACACGACTTTGATTTTGGTCGGTTTATACTGAAAAAGGAACCACGGGACATAGATTTACAAAAAGGGACTACGAGAGGGACCACGGGCAATAAGTCAATTTATTATTAAATTATTTAATCAGTAGAACAGAATATTACAAAAAAAGTATAAAAAATTACTAACAAGAATAATTTTGTTCAAATGTCTATGTCTAATATAGTTACAAGCCCTATGTTTTTAAAAAAATATACAGTAGGACTATTGGGAATAATATGCCATAGACGTAGTCTTACTTTTGGTAAGACTATTGGGAATTTTTTTCCCATTAGTTCTACTGGTAAGACTATCCGGTAAGACTACTGGGAATAGCCGAAAAATGTTAGTTAAACTGGTTACAACTGAGTTTTCTATTATAATAACAAAAGAAGAAAAAACACAGTTGCTTTTATTAACTAGGTGGCTAACCTTTAGCCAATATGGCTGACTGAAGTTTAGTTCGTTCATTAAGAGACGGGGAGTTTACCTAAGCCGCAATCCGCTTAATTTACTAGCTGATTTAACTAAATGATTGCGACATTAACTTATAACTAGCTGACCCGGTAGACTTAACAAACATATACTCACGGCTATAAATCCCTAGAAGGGGTAGCGCCACAATAAATCCCTTGAAGGGGTAGCCAGAGCTAGGGAAGCAGAAATTCCTCAGCCATTTTTGGAATTTGTGTGGGGAAAAGGTGGTGGAATAAAGGTTGTTGGTGATGGGTCTCCAACCGCATCGCCCAAAAATCCTTTAAAAGCCCCATATCGTTAGTCGCCTCCTACGTACACCTACCGGAAGAAATCGGGTAGTGTTATTCTAAGCCGACACTACACGGCAAAGTTGTGTTTGGAAAAGATTTTAAATTTGGTGGTGGGTCTCCAACCGCATCCAACAAATATTTTAAAAGACCCGAAATACCCTAAATCGCTTTTCACAACCATTGTTACACTAACAGTGCTATTCTGAGCTGACACTTCATTACTTAACCTTAAACTGACCTTTTGTATTAAATAAACTTCAAACAAAGAAAATAAATCCATAATTTTAGAAAAAAACGCTTGATATGAATGGAATGTAATTAATATTAATGAATTACACATGATGTTGCTTGAAAAACTGTCCACAAATATTTTGCCCCAAACATTACCTATGTAGCAGAGAAAACAAATTTCGACAGTCTAGAGAAATGTCTGCGGTTTCTTTTATCATCAAAATTGATTTGATAACTAAATACTATTATTTTAATTTGTTTATTTTACATACAGGGAAGAAAATAAAAAAAAACAAAAGTTCTATGTTTTATTCGTTGACCTTGCTAAGTCCGGTAAGGCCGGCGGGTGATCTTTTAAGTGTTCATATATGATGATAAGAATATATTATTATACGCCACCAAATTGTTATGAAATTTTAGTATACGCCTGCCTGTTGCATGTGTACCTTCTTACCTTGAAGTTTTGTCTAAACTGACGTTTGTAAAACTCAAAATGTTGTATACAACTGTATATAACACAAGTGTTTGGAACCAACAATTTCTTAGCCACTTTTGAAAGTTGAGTAGTAAAAATACGTACATTCATATACTCACGGCTATAAACCAAGGTTGTTTGTGATGGGTCTCCAACCGCAACGCCCAAAAATCCCCTCCCCAATACCCTCAGTCAAAGTAAATGGGGTAGTGCTATTCCAAGCCGATACTACACAGGTAAGGTGAGTAGTAAAATTATGTTAAAATAAAATAAACTATGTATTTGCCTTTGCGGCTCATCGAACTTCAATCAATTGAATATTTGCATATACGAGTACATAGTCACATCATACATATAGTTACTGCTATTCAGAGCTAAAACTACCCAGATACAAGAAAATCTCAATGAACTCAAATAAATACTCAATTTGTAAATGATTTTAGCTAAAGAGTAGAAGGCTGGCCATCCCCAGCGTCACAATGCGCTGTCAGGTGATTGCCTACGAATACCGGCATCGAATGAATCTACGCTTCGGCAGGCCAATTCCACTCAATCCCAATAAACCGAACATTGTACTTGTTTGTGTGATTAAAACCACCCGGTTGTAAGTTGAGCTATAATATAATTTCCTTGAGATATAATAATAAAAACTAATAATATTATCGTAATAAAATTGGACTTGACCACAGACTGACAATAAATATAAGTGTAAATATGAGTGTGTGTTAAAAATCAATACATTTTCATTGATTTTCGCACTTCAAATCCATCTATACTTATAATAAATCTGTAGAGAGGTCAATTCTGTACATGAAATATATTTTTAAATAACTATCAGGGGGTGATTCGGGATCGATACTGATGCCAAAAATGCAATCAGTAAAATTTTTGTCTGTCTGTCTGTCGGTTTGTATGTGCCTTATGGAAACAAAAACTACTCGACGGATTTTAACGAAACTTGGTACAATTATTCTTCATACTCCTGGGAATATTTTTGTATACTTTCCAGGAGAGTAGAAAAGGGGAATTTTGGGAAATTTTGGGAAAACGGGAGAAGTTACTCCATTTTTTAAGCTTCCGTCGCGTGTGCAGCCTTAATGGTTAAACTTACATAGAAATCATGTATGACGGAAATATTCTTCATAAAATTATCTAAAAAAATCCTCAACAGTTTATGTCTATCTTTTACGGTTGACTCACAATAACACGTGTATTTCCTGATAGCTTAGCAGTTCGCAACATTATGATTATATTTGTTTACTCTTACGTTTGTAAACCTCTCACTCATCCCAAATTTAAAAAAGGTTACTTTATTACCTATTCAATAAAACAAGATTCATAGAAATCGGTAGAGAATCACCGAAATTATACATAAAATAAGCCATCGCGCCCGTGATCAAAACCAAATCTTTACTAATTTACATATAACATACTAGATGGCGCCAGTAGTTGCATCCTACATCACGTAATGATTTATTGTTTAGTATAATTACTTCATCGCGTTTTATTCCAAAATTTGCTATTAAACGGAAATACTGAACCGTTCATAAAAGCGCATTCAAAATCACCAAACTACACAGTTTAGGGAGTGCTATAAATTTAATAAATTGAAAACATTGCGCTAAATTTCACAATGCTTGAGCAGTGACTGAAGGAAGAAACCTCAGATATTTAAAAAAACAACGCTACCCGTGCGAAGCTGGGCCGATCCACTAGTAAGTAAATAAAACAATGCTTTATTTATTCTTTCTGAGAATAAACTATATTCTTTTCGATACAATAAAAAGTTAAGATGATTTCAAAATATTTGCCTCGCGTCTTGATGTATAGATAAAGACATATATACGTGGGACACTCAAAAAATTTTGCGAAAATAAAAAAAATGTTCTATGGGTAAAAATGTTTTTATTAAATCTTTTCAAAGTACTCTCCACCAGCATCTATACAAAGTTTCATACGTCTAAACCGGTTTTCGAAACACTTTTTCCAGCCCGCCGCAGACACCTCATTTACAGCCCGCTGAAACGCTGACAGCGCATCTTCCGGCGATGAAAATTGTATCCCTTTGAGTTGATTTTTTATTTTAGGGAATAAAAAGAAGTCACACGGTGCCAGGTCAGGGCTATAAGGAGGGTGACCCAAGAGTTTGACCGGCGTGCTGTTCAGGAAGTCCGTCGTTTTGAGCGCGGTGTGAGCGGGCGCGTTGTCGTGGTGAAGCAGTAGCCCGCGGAGCCCTGTGTTTGGTCGATTGTTGCTCACAACTGAGAAAACTACTGGCAAGCATTTAGAAGTATACCAGCCTGCGTTAATACTTCTTTGATCTTGTAAAGGAATTGACACCAAATAGCCAGTCATATTGAAAAAACTTGTGATCAAAATCTTCCCATCGCTTCTAGATCTCTTCACTTTGGTAGGGGTCGCTTCGTTTTGAAATACCCAAACCGTCGAATGGCGCTTTGTTTCTGGATTGTATTGATAAATCCAGGACTCATCATCTGTAACGATGTCGTCAACACGCCGAGACGAGCCAGCATCAAATTTATTAATCATATCACGACACCATTCCACCCGGGCCTGTTTCTGTACCTCGGTAAGGCTGTGTGGCACCCAGCGTGAAACTATCCTCCTCACGTGAATATGTTCGTGTAAAATCTCATGAACGCTTCCCGATCCAATCTGCATAATGTGTTGAATCTCTAGATACGTTATTCGCCTATTGTCATGTATTAAATTTTTCACTTCCACCACGTTTTCATCCGTAACAGCCGTTAGAGGGCGACCACTTCTTCCTTCATCCCGCAAAGTTAATCGACCACGCTTGAATTCGTTATACCAACAATACACGGTTGCCACGGAAGGCCCTTCATCCATAAACGCCATTTGAAGTCTATCGTATGATTCGTCTGGTTTGAAGCGACATTTGAAATCGTAAAAATCATAGCGCGAAAATGTTCCCGGCTCAGATTTATTTTTCAGTAAGACACGACAATTTAAAATAGCTCGTAAAAAATAAAGAGGAAAATTTTAAAATTGGAACGTACCTTTTTTTTATAAAGTCTCATATTTTCAGTATACATTACAACCGGCCAGTGTTTCATACATTAAAACCTTTTTTCGCAATATTTTCTGAGTGGCCTGGTATTACATCTAAAGTCTCTTAAATTCAGTTGTACTGAATAAACTTTATTTTTCATTGTCTCAAACGTTCATAAATTATTATTTTCCACATATTATTTATTGATTATCTACCTGAATCCATAATAACTGCTATAATATTACACTTGACAAGGACATTAGGGAGTAACTTTTGTTTTTTGGATCTAATGTGGTATAGATCGTAAAAAAGAATTATCATTAGCCATTAGTGACTTAAATACACCAAGATTACTAGTTGTTCTATTTATTCTACATATCAAATTTATGATTAGAACTTCCTGATATAAGGCAACATTATTTTTAATTCGTTTTAATAAACCGATGCTTTAAAGTACTAGAAAAAAAGGGAAAATTTGCCACATTCAAGTTAATTAAAGAAAGCTACAATAATTACTGTTACTTTTAATCTCAAAAATTTAAACTAAAATAACTCTACCATTGTCTAAGAAAGTGTTTGTTAAAAAAAAGCTACAAGAAACTCCTCTCGAAAATTACGAGAATTGAACCCCATTTGGTATTTAGTAGATTTGCGGTGTTCGCGGCACCGTACCTCCTAATTCATTAACTACTGATGAAAGCGAATACGGAGCGGTAACCGTTTTTGTGTTCCCTAAATAAATACCGTTTGCGAGATTACGTGGTTTATCCCCGTTCTGAGAAAGTGCCAATTTTACTGATTACTGATTACGTTAAATTGGAATGGTTAATTTGAACTTTAGTGATGATGTAATGATACTGTTAAGCAATAATCACTTCTTATTACAACTCATTTGGTAGTTTTTCATTCGAAATTAGGAAATTTAGACCAACTGCGTGAAAAATCATAGGGATTGGCTTTCAAATTACACCATGAGCCATACGTATACTGTTAAAAGCATACATACTTTATAAAATTTTGATTAACAGCTGCCCATATCAACTACTTTATATACTATAACACTGTGTAGTGTCGGCTTAGAATAGCACTACCCCATTTCATCCGGTGGGTGTACGTAAGAGGCGACTAACGGTATTGGCGTTTTTAAGGAATTTTTGGGCGATGCGGTTGGAGACCCATCACCTTTATTTTACCATCTTTTCCTTACTCAACTTTCCAAAATTGGCTGAGGAATTTCGAATTCCTTAGCTCTGGCTACCCCTTCTAAGGATTTATAGCCGTGAGTATATGTATGTATGTATACTATAATACTCTCCAATTAGGTTTTGTTATAATAATAAAACATGTTTTCTTTTAAATAACCTTTAGAACCTTTTGTTTATCTTTCCTAATTATGTGAATAAATACATTGAAAGTAATAACTGGGATTTGAAACCTTATACACATCTTTAATTTCGGAACATTTTCTAATCATTTAAACACAGAAGGTAGCCACCCTTTTCACCAGCTTTTTGGCGAAAAATTTATAAACCATGAAACCGTATTTCGAAACTCTATCGCGAGTCAGGTCCAATGGAGTAAAAGCATCGGTTATTTTTTTCTCTTTCTTTTCATCCGTACTTTCATCCAATCATCTGGATCAAACTGGTTTGGCGCGGTCACTGGTTTCCCGCAAAAAGAGAGGAGATTTGCGGATTTTTCGTGACTTTTGAAACACCTAACAGTGATTAAAAATATTTATTATTAGTACATTAAAATAAGAAAACGTATTGAACATAGTTAGATATATCGACTCGAATGGCCGTATTTTTTTAGTTGTATGGGGAAGAAATCGCCTTGACTTATTAGACCGCCAAATATTAAAAAGAATATAATATAAAAAATGGCAATAAATAGTTTTCTAAAGTCCATAAGTCTGAAGCATTACTGTTTCTGTTATAGTATATACGCCTATATATAACTTTACGCCGTGTAGTGTCGGCTTAGAATAACACTACCCCATTTCTACCCGCAGGTGATCGTAAGAGGCGACTAAGGGTATAGGGGCTTTTTAAGTGATTTTTGGGCGATGTGGTTGGAGACCCGTCACCAAAAACATTATTACCATCTTTTCCCCAATCAACTTCCAAAAGTGGCTAAATAAGGAATGTCTCATTCCAAAGCTCTGGCTACCCCGTTAAGGGATTAATAGCAGTGAGTATATGTATTTATATACATACAATACATACCAGGTAACAGTCTAACTTTCATAATGTAACCAAAAGAGCTAGACTGTTACCATTGTATGTATTGGATGTATATGTATATGTCGCAGGAAAATCGTCAAACTCGTTAACTTATAAGTTTCCTAGGAAACTTGTAAGTTGACGGAAAACCGTCAAACAGCAAGCGAATTTACATCTTAACTGATAGTTTTTAGGAAACTTGGAAAATAACGAACTCAACTCAGGAAACTTGTAATTGGGAACCATTTTTGACAAGTTTCCGAGTTTTGAATTTATAATTTAGGAAATTTGTAAGCTTCCTAATGGCTGCTAGTGACATTGTTAACAAAACCAGTTACTTATGCTGATTGGTTAAGAAGTGAGTTAAGTAAAAAACATGAATTGAAAGTAATGACAATGTTTTAATATTTTCAAAAATAAATGAATAAATGGCCTAAGAGCGTTTCAAAGAAGAGTTTCCTAGCCATCTTAAGTAATAATAAACGAAAACTACGAATAACGGATTTTTACAATAGTTTCCATTCGCTAATCAACCAACCTTCTGACTTGCTTTTCACTCACTCACATCACAGTAGCTAATCACAATAAGATGTATTTTGAGCTACAGAATTAGAAGGTGGCGTGGCGGTGGATATGCAGCCACTTCACCCAACAAGCACTTAAAAAGCCTTTGGTTTCCTCTGGCGACAACCGCGGGACAAAATATTATGAGTGAAGTAAATTATTAAGAGTTTAAAATCTAACAATTATCGGTTGAGAATAGCACTAACATATTTCTGATGGTAACCTATACGAACGGATGTCATTGGAGGTGACTAAGGACCTTGGGGCTTTTTTAGTGTTGTTTTGGCGATGCGGTTGGAGACCTATCACCATGAATGTTTATTTAACAGACTTTTCCTATTTAACTTCAAGAAGTAGCTAAACTCCGACGCTAAGGCTACCCTTTCTAAGCAGTTATTGCCGTGAGTGTAGGTATGTATGTATCGGTATTAAAGCGCTCTTTAAATTAAAACGGCATAAAAATTATCTAGGTGGTATTCATACTATGCAACAAAAAAGTATCATGATATATACTTAAACAAATTACATACATACATAGATATACTCACAGCTATAAATCCCTAGAAGAGGTAGCCAGAGCCACAGACACTTTTGGAAACTTGAGTGGGGAAAAGATGATGAGATTAAGGTTGTTGGTGAGGGGTCTCCAACCGCATCGCCCAACAATCCCTCAAAAGCCCCAATACCGTTAGTCGCCTCTTACGTACACCCACCGGAAGAAATGGGGTAGTGCTATTCTAAGCCGACACTACACAGCAGCAAAAACTATATTTAATAAATACTCTTAAAACGTTTTAACTTCATGTCAGTGACAGCAAATAATAGCAAATTAATAGATTAGCATAAGTAAAGTAAGGAAAATATAAGTGTTGATTGTCGAGTTGATAGAACGCGCGAATGCGTCACGTCACGTCACGTGACCGCGGCCGGCCAATGAGCATTGACTAACACCCCTCTCTTCGCGCCGTCAGCGCTTCATTGACAAGTTTCCTGAGGTGAGTCCGTTATTTTACAAGTTTCCTAAAAACTATCAGGTAAAGTGTAAATTCACATGCTGTTTGACGGATTACCGTCAACTTACAAGTTTCCTAGGAAACTTGTAAGTTAACTAGTTTGACGATTTTCCTGCGACATATATACTATAATACCAAATGACTATCAAAGTCTCAAACTATTACCGATTTTTACAAAAACACTGTCACATAACTAAGCTCGGTATAACTCAGCCATATACTTTCCCTCATAATGTTTTCCTTTACCGATACTAACATACTAGATAAACATCCTACAAATAATATAGACACGGCTATAAATTTCAGAAATAAGAAGTAACTCAGCCAGTTTTGAAAGTTAAGTAGAGAAAAATAATATACATACATACAGACATACATATACTCCCGGCTATAAATCCCTTAATGGGGTAGCCAGAGCTAGGGAATTAGAAATTCCTCAGCCACTTTTGGAAATTGAATGGGGAAAAGATGGTAAAATAAAGGTTGTTGGTGATGGGTCTCCAACCGCATCGCCCAAAAAATCCCTTAATAGCCCCAATACCGTTAGTCGCCACTTACGTACACCCACCGGAAGAAATGGGGTAGTGCTATTTTAAGCCGACACACAAAATAATATACAATAAGGAATTTTTGGTTACCGGTTTCCAGCCTCAAAACCCTATTCTAGGTGTAATATTTTTAAGTTAAAAATGCTTATTAATATTTTCTACTTTTAACGGATTGTTGTGTCGTGATTTAACACACGGGTGCATACTATTATAAAACAACATATCCAAAACCGTACAACATAATACTCTCTAGCGTAAAGTTAACGTAATTTCACGATGCAGCCTAATAAAAAAACAATTACATAAGATTACAAAAAGGTTGGCAATAATAAAAAAATACAATCTCAGTGTTACTACAACAAAATAATACTCGCGGTATTCTTTTGAGCCCCTGTATAACAAACTGCATTCGAAATTAAAAATATTTTCATTTGTCTCTCTCCCCCTTACCCCCACAACACCCCCGCTGTCTCCCTTTGTACTCAAAAACGAGTATCGCTCCTGATTATTATATTCCTTTATATTTCTTACTTGAAATGTAATTTGGAAAATCTGAATATACAGGTAATATTTTTACGTGGAGATTCTTTGAAGAGTTTATGATCATTCATGAATTATATATGTTAATCTTGATAATATCAAGATTTTTTTAAATTTAAACACAAAAGTAAGAGAAATATGAAGACAATAAAAAG
Source organism: Bedellia somnulentella (assembly GCA_963576735.1). NCBI lineage: Eukaryota > Metazoa > Arthropoda > Insecta > Lepidoptera > Bedelliidae > Bedellia > Bedellia somnulentella. Next base: position 12,326,687 of record OY755183.1, read on the forward strand.
TACATTGAACTTAAACCTGTAATTCACAACATGACGTGATTGGCAACTATACAAAAAACTTCGACTATATTGAGCATTAATTCTTATCACAATACAAAATCATAGTCTCAAAACAGTAACCAAATATTAATTTAAACATTTGAACACATTAACTAAAAAGTAATTAAATACAAAAACAACTAAACATATTCCTATTCAAAGATGAAAATTATTAAATAGTATTGGGCGGGCGCGCGGAGCAATCCAATCAAATTCGTAGCGCCTCGTAGTAGGCTGAGTTGACTACGAGCGGCGTAGTCTCGAAGCAGCTGGGACTACAAATTAATCTACTATGGCTGATTGAATCGACTGAGGTGCATTCAACAAGAACCCTTTATTACGATTTGATTCTGTTTTATTTACATTTCTGTTCGATTTATGGGTATGATTATGTAGTATATTGTTTCAAAATATAAAACTTGATTGGAAAGGCTTTTGTCAATATCTGTTTTAGTGTTTGACTAATAAGAAAGCATTTTTAACATAAATTGTACTGAGCCATGTGACATTCGAAGCAAACGGCGATAGCCCTGCCCCCTTTCACGTGAGTAGGTCCACTGTCCGAGGTGTGCCTACACTCAGCGGGACCCCCTGTCCTAAAACGATATGAGTATGTCTAGGATTTAGTTCCAAATTAGTTCTATCAAATGCAGTCAAAATTTGATTTTGTTCCGTCAAAATGGAAGAAGGGCGTTGGTTTTAATTCGACCTCCAGCCAGCGGGACACTTTTATTTAAAGGTCACAGGAACTTCAAATGGGTGTCAAACTTTAGTTCCACTTTCATTTATTCCGATCTAAGTGAAAACGGTGTTCTAGCGTAAATAATTACAAAAATAACAAGGTTCAAAAGAACCTCCAGCCAGCGGCCAACTTTTTTCAATGATGCTGTGGGAACCTAAAAGCTACATCAATCTCTTCCCTTTGTTTAGTTCTACTCAATTATCGGTTTTAAATGCTTCTATTTTATCTTTTAATAGTTAACAATGAAAAACAGAAACCTTCAAGTATGCTTTTTATTTATACAGTGAAATACATATTTTCACAATTTAGTAATTATAGGTATCGAGTAGAACTAAACAAAGGGAAGAGATTGATGTAACTTTTAGGTTCCCACAGCATCATTGAAAAAAGTTGGCCGCTGGCTGGAGGTTCTTTTGAACCTTGTTATTTTTGTAATTATTTACGCTAGAACACCGTTTTCACTTAGATCGGAATAAATGAAAGTAGAACTAAAGTTTGACACCCATTTGAAGTTCCTGTGACCTATAAATAAAAAGTGTCCCGCTAGCTGGAGGTCGAATTAAAACCAACGCCCTTCTTCCATTTTGACGGAACAAAATCAAATTTTGACTGCATTTGATAGAACTAGTTTGGAACTAAATCCTAGACATACTCATATCGTTTTAGGATAGGGGGTCCCGCTGAGTGTAGGCACACCTGTCCGAGCTAATCGTGGGTTCTCAGAACACCGGGTGAGAATATCACGTGACGTTCAGAAGTATTAGTACCTCTGCCAACCCTTTCGGGAATATACAGCGTAAAAGTTTGAGTTGAGTTCTATAATCATGTTTGTAAAGAAATATGTCGGAAAGAAAACTTTATATTTCAAATAACTGACTGTCGACTCGCAAGCACTGCTCTTCTGAAAATTAACTAAAACGAAAAAACATGTGCTCAACAGCGGATGAACAAAAGTGTGAAAATGTAAAATATCGTGTTCCAACAATAACCAATGTCATAGTGCATTTTTTAATGTTTTGTATTCGCGGTGGAGGCGGCGGCGGCAGCGCGTGACGTCATCAACTAATGTACTACACAAAGCGGTGATTACCGCAGGTGACACTAAACATTTAGGGATGGGACAGTTGCCTAATCTATCGATATATTATATTAGTTATATTAAAAATATTTATTTTACTTGTTATATTTAAAAAAACGGAGTATAAAAACAACGATGCTGAGTAAAAACTTCAGGGAATGCGATGCCACTTTGAGCTTCTGAAAAAAGAATATTTTTGCTCTGAGGATAAACTAAGTATTTCTAAATAGTCCACCCTTTTTTTTCTGTTTGCGGTAACAATACATACATAATAACTTTACTCATAGCTAAAATCGCTAAAATGCTCTGAGCTTCAGCATAAGAAACACCTCAACCACTTTTAGAATTTGAGTGAGGGAAAGTTGCAAAATAACATTACATATCACTTGTAAAAGCCCCAATTCCGATGACAATAACCTATTGCGAATACCCTTGAAAAGAAATGGGATAGAGCTATACTAAAATAACACTACACATGCGGTAACTATTTACTAATCTGGGATTCAGCACCACCTCTGGAACTGTATAAGAAAACTATAGCAAGCCTACAACTAATAAGCTAATACTTATAAAATTTGATACACTTAAAATTTTGGAGCAGAAAGTACTATAGCGATATCACTTTTTTAATAATAATTACAGTGTACTTCTTCAGTGCAATTAAAACTTTAAAACTTTACTTTCACTATCATATTTATTTATACTAATACGAGTAATCAAAGATGTACTAATATAAAAAGATAATTTATTCAGTTTGTGTTATGCCCATCTCTAATCCACACTCACTATAGAAAGAAAAAAGCAGGTGCAACCCAACACTGATTACGAACTGCGAATGCATGTTCAGTCTAATTTGAACTGTCAACTTGAGTACCCATTGTTTGTACCGAACGGTACTCCCTGGGGTACATTTTTAAGAAAATTGTTAGTCACAATAACTATACAAGACTGAAACAACGACTGTGCCTCTAACATGTTTTCATCAATATACATGTGAAATGAAAACTTGAGGTGTTAATTGTATCGTCCTTTAATTTTATAGCATAGCAACCAAATACACAAGAATAAAAATGTAAATGCATAAACTAACATTAACCGCTTTTATATCACTCTAGGACACTTTTGATGCAATTATATATATATATATATATATATATATATATATATATATATATATTTCGTATATCATGCCAAGAAGACAAGTGGAACCCCAATGACCCCATACCACAACTTTTTATTTTGAATTATCTAAGTGAAAAAAATATATTAGTAGAGCTTTCAAAAACATAATTCATGAATCCAAAACGCTTCAATGCTTTCAACGTCAAAGTCTTCTGAAAGAAGCAAAATTCCAGCCGCATTTCCCATTTCCAGGACTAAGGCAATTAGGTAAAGCTCGGAGACAGTATGAAAGCTGAGCGGGTAACAAAGTAACGGAGAGTGAGTTAGCAGGGCGGGTGGGCGGGGGAGGTTCCACAATGGCGGCAGAGCCTCGGGTATAACTCGCAACTTGAGTTAATATACCGATCCTCTAACAAAGCTCGACTGACAGCCGACATTGCATTGAAAGTTGCTCTGCCTTCTGATTTTGAGATTTATGTTCTAAATTTTCTTTGTTTAGAAAGCCATGATACTCGTAGTATACATAATACACATACATAATACAGACAAGCGTGAGTTCAAATCCCGGGTCGGGCCTACACCAATTTGTCTTATGTAAAGTCATAAGTTTAGTAAGTTTATCATGGTTGTTAATGGTGAGGGAAAACATCGTGAGGAAACCCACATGGCTAAGTAGTACCTCGTCATGAGACAGTGTATTCATACCAAACAGCACTATTGCTGTTTGGTATGGGCCTATGCCTGCCCCTATCACGTGAGTACACTATCCAAGCAAAGCGTGGCTTCAAACACCAGGTGGCGATGTTCAAGTGACGAGCAATTGCGGAAGTCTTATAAAACACTATTTCATCATATGAATCAAACTAGAAACTTATAAAATGATTGCAACAAAATATCCAATTCAATCTCGTAATGCGATACATTTATCATGGAGTTATTAAATTTTCGACATTCTTGATGATAAAATAATTTGTTAAATAATAATAATAATAAACACTTTATTGCATACAAAAACACAACACACAAACAGTATTTAAAAATTACAAAACAGTAAATGTACACAAAGGCGGACTTATCGCCTTAACGCGATTTCTTCCAGTCAACCTTTATGGTGAGGAACAAATGCACAACGCTTTAATTTAAATTACGGTCAAATATAAATGCAATTTAAACGGAACTTAATTAAACACAACTTATTTACAACCTATTTAATTTATATACCTAATAATAATTATATCAAATATACCATACAATATCTTAATACATACTTATATAATAAAATAAATACAAATATATACATATACCTAACTTTATAAAATCTACCAACCTAAGGTTTTAAAAAAATGGGATTTAAGTTTATTTTTAAATATATTTAATGATGATGACATACGTATGTCAACTGGTAGTGAGTTCCACAAATTAACTGCTCTGGCTGCAAAGAAATCACTATATGTAAATAAGCTAGTTAGAAATCATTCCACCTTATCAACAACCAACATTCAATATCATACAATTGCGACGGAACCAGAACAGAATTGTTCACAGTTTGAAAGGCAGTGGCCATTTAAGCCTTTACAGACAGTGACAAGTACAATAAACACATATTGATTGTTATTAGCATAATTTTATGACTTTTAGAAATATACACTAAGAATGGCAACTGACTACTCAAGCAAACAGATCATTCAGGCGAAAATACTTGAGAAGTTGTTATAGGTATAACGTCACTAAGTTATTTACTATTGCACATCAAAAAATACTTCAACTGCTACACAAGAGTAGAGTACCATTCTAGCCAAGGTGTTCAACAAATGAAATATATTACATAAATGTATTTCTTTTGTGTCGCGTCTGTTAAACAGAATATTTAACTTTTATATAAGAGCTTCCTCTTTCCCTCCCTCAGTCCCCCGAGTACCTCCTCTCCACGCCCCCAATCAAATTGGATGAACAATCTGAATATTTTAATTTTACCTTTAGATTTCTATTGTTTTATGTTTAATTAATTACTTGAATATTATTCACAGTTTGATTTTCTTTGAAATTTATTTTAAAAGTAGACATAAATGTGATGATAATTTGGGTTGTTTTTGTAGAAGAATAAGATGAGACATTCTGAGAGAACAATATATAAATGGAACAATAAACCTACTCAATTTATGAATAAAAGTTTGATTCGTCTATTATTTATGTGTGTATGATAGATTAAAATATGTTATAATACATTGAAAGAACTAAGTAAATATTTTTAATAGTTTTTGCTTGAACAATAAAAACTTATTAACTCCTCTCCGTTGGCCTTAAATGAAATATGAATAATTGATATGAGACCAAATAACAAAAACTCAAAATCTAGTATAATTAATGTTACTTCGATACATAATAACATAACATAAACATAACATAAACGTTCACGCCGAATATCCCCGAAGGGGTTGGCAGAGGTACTAATACTTCTGAACATCACGTGACTTTGTCACCTGGTGTTCAGAGTACCCACGTTTTGCATGGACTTCGATAATTCGATAATTCTTACAAATACTATATGATGATCATTTTACTAATAAGCGATAATTTATACTCGGTTTTTAAAGCAGCACAATAAATAAATATATAAAATACATAATAAGAAAATAATTAATTAATATCCACACCTGTTTTATACGAGCACCGTATACTCACCGAATTTCTTTGGTGTTTTGGCCAGTTTTTCTCATTACTTTTCTTTGACAGCAGCGATGGCATAGAGATGAGACGGAATATGATTATTTTGTATATGATTTACCTTTTAATAATTTTAAAAGCTCTGATAAATCATACATACATTTATATCATAAAATTGCACGCAGCTCGTTCGCTCGCCACTGAGTACATTACAGTAAATATTGAATACATTTTCGTTGTATTAAAATCCTCAATGAATTGAATACATCAAATGTATTACCTGCAGAGATATTCGATGATATCGGAATTCGATGAGCTTTCAGCGAATATATTAAAGTATCAAAATATTTAACATTCATTTCAAATTATGTTGAAATGATTTATTAGGTACTCTCATTTATTCATCAGTGATTTATGAAATATTTTGTGCTGAAGGACGAGAAAAATATGATAATGAAGATAATTTATAAAATAATATTGGTATTCTGCAGTGACAAATGAATCTGGTATTATAAGCGACGGTTGTGGTTGATCACTTAACAGCAACATACATACATACATACATATACTCACGGCTATGAATCCCTTAACGGGGTAGCCAGAGCTTTGGAATGAAAAATTCCTCAGCCAGTTTTGGAAGATGACTGGGGAAAATATGGTAATAATAAATGTTTTTGGTGACGGGTCTCCAACTACATCGCCCAATAATCACTTAATAAGCCCCTATACCCTTTGTCGCCTCTTACGATCACCCACGGGTAGAGATGGGGTAGTGTTATTCTAAGCCGACACTACACGGCTTAACAGCAACCCTCACAGAAATATTTTTTTGCCCTTTTATTGTCATAATATACTGTAAGGTCATTGCGGCTTTGGCACTGACTACCCATTTTTGGGATTATAGCAGTGGCTTAATGAGAAGTTAATATTTAGCGGGCTTGTAAAGAGCATTAATGGCTAAGGGTACAGATACAAATACCGAACCAATTTCATACTTTTAAGTCATAAAAAACACTAGTTAATTACTTCAAGCAGTTTACGGGTATTTAACTAAATAATAAATAAAGATCAAGATCAAAATGTAAACCTTATCGTAATGAGAGTAATGTTCTCAGCAGCGCAAATAAGAGCTCAATGAACATGGTATGTTCAGAAAACATTATCGTGTCTAAAAAAATACTAATCTGCTTTCCTTAAGTAAATAAAAACTACAATGCAATGCTATACTGTAATTATTACTGTCATTGTTTTCTTAACCTTATACAGGCAGTTTGTTTGCCTGATAAAGTACTGCCGGTCCTTGCTCAAGTTATTAAACAAAGTATGGCTCAGGCAGGAACAAGTCATCATCAGTTTTTAGTTTGGTAAGAATCAATTAATTCCAAAAAAATCATTTGACTACGATCCAATAACTCCCAAGAGTCAAGATATCAATACGAACAAAGCCGGCAATCCAATTACACTCGTTCATGAGATTAAAATAACACACCGCGCCCCTATAATAAAACATGGCGAATTAATCACATGAGTCCGACTAAAGACTGCGGAGTACAAAGAATTGCAATCACATTAACGGGTGAACCCTAAAATTTTAATCTGTATGCACAATGGGAGCATCGGTGATTGCTGTTGAGTACATATGCATGGTCTATGGGGAACGTTTAGCGTGCACTGCTAGACAATTTTAGGGGGTTATTTGTCTTTTGTATTTGATGGTTTTTTAATGGATTTGATGTCATAGAAAGTAAGGTTGCAATTATTAAATGAATAATTTTATTTGTAGCTTTTGGTTGTGTACTTAGAAATGAGATATTTTAATTCGAGTATTCTTTGTCGCCTAGAGCCGATACTAAAGCGTGCCACAATGATTTTATATCGAACGTAAAATATAAATTCTTTATTCGCATTATTAACATGCTAAAAGCCTGTTTCTTAAATGCGATATGATACATAGTCGTGCCTACATTTACACATAATAAAATTTCAATCAAGTTGATCAGTTGTATGAAGCTTTAGAAAAACGACACAAAAAAAATATATGATAAAAAATAAAAAATATATTAAATCAGTAAATGATGACATGGACTGAAACATTTTCAGAACCACAGAGTTTGTAGACTTGTCTCTTTCGCTATGTTTTTTTCGTTTATAAAGGAAGCTACTGACATCATAATCCCAATTGTAGTGGCAAGCTGTGTACACGTTCGCGATATTCGCGAGGGCTAAATTGTTTCCATAGTAATAGCTGGTTCGTTGAAAACTGTCCCATTAGTCGGCGGGTTGGTTTCGCTGCTAAATATTTCGTTAGCACAATGCGGTTTATTTATACCTTACTTAATTATTACTGGGGTTTAAATTAAATTGATATTGGATGGCTTTTTGACTACAAAAAAATGCAGGAAGAAATATTATTAGAACTATTCTAAGCCGAAGCTGTATAGATATTCTGATCTTGTTAAATTTTATTACGAGTTCTTTTAGGGAAACTATAGCTATCTCTGCGTAATTTTGTAGTGTATTTGTATGAATATTAAATAGTAAGTGACCAAAATATTTACTTCCTTTCAGATGGCAAAAATCTTAGAAGAACTACCATTTTTTACCCTTTAGAAACAACAATGCTGTGTAGTGTCGGCTTAGAATAGCACTACCCCATTTCTTCCGGTGGGTGTACGTAAGAGGCGACTAACGGTATTGGGGCTATTAAGGGATTTTTGGGCGATTCGGTTTGAGACCCATCACCAACAACCTTTATTTCACCATCTTTACCCCACTCAACTTTTCAAAAGTGGCTGGGGACTTTCTAATTCCTTAGCTCTGGCTACCCCTTTTAGGGATTTATAGCCGTGAGTATATGTATGTAGAAACAAATATAAAGCATTAAAATGTATGCACACAACACCCATGATCAAATAAACAAACTGAAATGCAGCTGAATCCTCGTTAAAGTTACGCCGCCGCAGCTTTCTTGACTCCAAACCAAACAGATTTACACTGCTGGTTATATCGTTCAGGTGGTAATCTTAGTACTGTGTAGTTTTGTTTCAGAACCCCGTCCCCCCTTACCCCCCTGGCGCCCGCTACAGCCACGCGGCTGCAAATTAATTCTTCTATGCAATCTGAAGTTTTGCTGCGTCTATCTGTGCGGTATTGCATAGTTATGTTTGCAGTTGAAGTTTCAGAGTAGTTGGGAAATAATTTTGCCGTTTGGATTTGCTATATTTTGTTGGGTAGTTTTGTTGGTGAGGTGCTGTTTGAAAATTTTATAATATTATATGATTCAACGCTAGGCTTGATTAAGTTTACCTAGTTTTTTTTCTTCCATATATTCAAAATCATATTTTCCAAAATTATTTTAAAATAAGTAATTTAATCTCCATCATTTCATATCATTCAATTCGATATTTAAGCAAACCATGATATTTATAAAAAGATTTATTTTGTAGACAAATTATAAAATTAAATGATTTTGATAACTCATCGCATACTAAATATAAATCCGCCCCAACTTACTCTCATCCCTTCTAAAAGACAAAAAGGCTCAACGTCATAATTTAAAAAATCTCGCGCAAAGGAAGGGAGTGGGGGAAGACAGGGGAGGGGCTCTAAGACAATGTCTAGCTTTGGTCGCTCAGCTTAATCATAAATATATCAACGGATACACGTTAAGGATACTGTACACTTTACTTTTCATATTGATATCGAAGACAGAAATTTACACTAATTTTATAGACTTACATAGACTCTGTACTTATGCATGTAAGGAGAATGTTATGTAAGGATAAAGATATCTATATTTAGTCATCTGTGCGAGGATTAACTTAACCATCTCATTCATTAAAAGCTTTAGAAGTCAATCGCTTAGGTCCTCGTTTTTGCTGGAGAAACCGCAATATAACATAACTGGTAAACATGATAATGAAACTTAATATAGTATCTTATTCCAATAATAGAGTATTATAAAAAACTTAATAAGTGGATATAATAATGAGGAGTATAAAATTGTACTAAATTTAATTAATAGTCCTTCATTGTCTGTGGTTATATTATATATCTTTATCTATATTATATAACTTTTACAGTTCTGTTTTATACTTTAAAGCTGTTTTTTCTCGCTTAATGAATAAAATGAAGCAGCTACCTTAACTAGCCTTAGGTTAATGCACCGGACTAGATATTTCTTCAAATATGAGTATTTTTTATACATAAGCCAACTAGTGTAAAACCAACTTACGCGGTTGAAGGAGACATGCATGAACGTATGAAACTTAAAAGGGGTGTTAAAACAAAACGAATGAGCATGGACAAAGGAAGGAAGCGGAGCGCTCGGATCACAAAGCAAGATATTACAATTTGAGCAGTACTTTATACGCCCGTGTATGGTGGAAACAATGACATAACGCGCTTTGATTATCACTCGGTCCTAGCTTCCCTTCTGTATGTATTTATATCAATGTTTTTAGATGTTGTTGAGTAGAGACAAGGCGTCTGTTTAACAATGTGTTTTAAAACTTAAGCTATATAATTTTCAGTAGGAATATTTTAACTTTCATGGCTATTTTAAGAAAATTCTTATTGTATTTGCTGTTTTGTAATATTAGTTTTATTTTTAGGTTTAATTTTTTTATACTAATGATCCAAATACTGCTAACAAATGATACAATGTTTTATTGCTATTCCACAGTCCATTTAGAGGCACTTTTCAAGCAATTCACGGGTATAAATCCAAAAAGTATCCAAAAAGCTTCAGCATCAGTATAAGAAAATACTCAGCCACTTTTTAATGCTGATTGGGCAAAAGATGGTCGGCGGTGAGTCTCCAGTTAGATCGTCTTATAATCACTTAATGCACCCTAAAATCTTAAGTCACCTCTTACAACATCCGTTGGCAGAAGTAGGTTAGTGCTATTTTAAGCCGACACTATACAGATAAACATTGTAACCTTCAGCAAATAATACAAAAACCTAATAAAGATACGCTAAAATATAAATGCAAACTCCGTTAAGCTAAAACATTTCTAACTGAACAGACTTTCGCTAGCATTTAACACATGTAGAGTTGGTAGTTAATTAGTACGTTAATTTGTAAAGCTTATTAAAAGTAGAGGCGGCTGGGCGGGCGGGCGTGGGCGGCGCTATTGTTCCTGTCTGCTAGCTGGGATAAATAAACATGGTTATAAAGTCTAGGGTTACCTCTCTTTGGACGTATAAAATGAGCCTTTATTTACTAGTGTTATAAGTTTTTCATTGATTTTAATTCAATCACTTTTCTAGCACTGATTAGATTTGACTGTAAAAATAATTGCATACTTGCTTTTGCAGAAATTTAACGAGCATAAATTCATGCGGCTTAAAAAATAAGTTCAATGGTTTATGCATATTTTGTCACGAAATAAATATATTTGCGGCTTACGAACCTGGGTCATACCAATACATATAGCATCAGAAAATTCATCTTATTTTTTATACATCTTATGAATATGCAATTGAATATAGTAAAATACGTTGAAATTATTAAAACAAAATCTGCCGGACATAAAAATATAAAACAGTATGACACACTTCTTAAGTATGGTATAAGTGTCTGAAATACACTTTCAAAGTTAATCTATAGGAATTTGCAATGAAATCATACAAAGTTACTTTGAAGTATAATTAATGTTGAAGCCACTTAGACAAAGCAATGTAAATGCGGGCTTTACCAAATTTTCAAAAAACGTCCGTTCGAAATAAAATGTCTCACCGCAGTGCGAGACTTCAATAAAGGAAATAGTTAGTAGGATAAAATCATTACATAATTTTCCATTATTTATAAAGTTGTTTTATCTTGTGTTTAGTATTATGTTTAAATCTAGCCCCTTTTCCTTTGTAATTGTAAATACATTATTATTATAAAATTAATCAATAATTAAAAAAAAACTAAATTAACCATACTAATATATTTTTTAAGTTGTCATCTCAACTGCTTATTTAATATCATGCTGTGTACACAGTTTTTTGATGTAATGACCGAATATGTAATATTTTTGTTTTATGATTTTATATACTAATGCTATGTGAGGTTGTTTACATTCATCATGGTCATGGCTATGATTTCAATTTGATTCTTTTTATTTTGTCTATCAACAAGTAAATATGTCCCCGGTAAGGGGCTCTGCAATTTCTTGTGCATAGAGTAGTGATGGGGTCATAGTGACTACACATGTCTAGTGAGACCTGGCATACATAAGCTATTGTTACTTAGGCCGATAATAATAGCCGCTACCGACCCATGGCTCATGGATCGTGCCCCGGAACCTCTGATTTTTCGTAAAATTCAAGCAGGTGAGTAAAATATCCTTAAAGTTTAAAAAAATCTTTAAAGTTATTGAAACAACTATTTATAAGGAATTTTAAGAGCCTAGAAACTTTATCTCAACTGTAACCGATGAGAAGAAACCAGACAGTGCTATTCAGACCTGACATAACACGGGAGTCATACGTTTCACCGAATGTCGCGAGCTCGACGCACGCGAGCTCAAAAAAATATTTGAGTGGTACGCCAGCTCGAAAGTACGTAAATTCGAAAGCCACCAGCTCGAAAGACGTTGGCCCGAATCACGTTTCACCGAAAATCTTTCGCAAAACATAAACAAAAAAAACATAAAACCAAATTATATACAAAATCAGTAAAGATGAGTATTAGGAGCTATAGCTATATACTGCGCTAAGTTATATGCACCAATATGTTTTGTTCTACATTATTTTACTGAGGGTGGATGCAAATAACATCAATAACTAAAAAATCAAAGTACCTTCAAGGAAAACATGTTTAATATTAATAAGATTAAGACATTAATTATAATCTGCTTCTCAAACTGATAAACCATCGCGAAAGATTTTCGGTGAAACGTGATTCGCGCCAACGTCTTTCGAGCTGGCGGCTTTCGAATTCACGTACTTTCAAGCTGGCGTACCACTCAAATATTTTTTCGAGCTCGCGTGCGTCGAGCTCGCGACATTCGGTAAAACGTATGACTCCCACATAACACATAATCATTTAAATACATTTAAACAACTTAATTCAAATAATCAAGATGTAATAAAGCGAGGGTAGATTGATAAAATCTAAGCAATCGACAACCTTGCGCCAGATAGGGGCGGCGTAGACCCAACGCTATTATAGCGCGAAAAAATTAATTTACTAATTGAGCTGTTGCAGCAGTGAACGGTTAACAAAACAACTAATTATGCTGATTGCCGCTTCGTGAGTCTTGTCAATTGAAATCTGCGATTGGATGAGATTTTTATTACAGAGGAAATCATACGGGATTTGGATCGATTAGTTTGTTGACGAGGTAGTATAATTGGCTGATAATAACATAACATAAACGTTCACGCCGTATATCCCCGAAGGGCTTGGCAGGAAACTAATACTTCTGAACATCACGTAACTTTGTCACCTGGTGTTCAGAGTACCCACGTTTTGCATGGACAATGTACTCACGTGATAGGGGCAGGCCTATCGACGTTTTGTACGAATACACTGTCACATGACTAAGTACAACTCAGCCATGTGGGTTTCCCTAAGATGTTTTCCCTAAATTAATTATTTAAGAGAAGGTAATGTTAGTAGAGGACGACCACGGAGGACACATTTGGATCAAATAGAAAATGTGCTCAAAAAGGCAGGTGTTCGAAGTACGAAGAATAAAAGAGCATGTATGAAAAGATTGATGGATGTGAATGAATCTAGAGAGGCTTGCCAGGATCGTACAAAGTGGCGATCGATAGTCTCTGCCTACCCCAATGGGAACTAACGGCGTGAGAATACGTATGTATGATTTCCCTCTCCGTTAACAACCTTGATAAATTAACCACACATATGTCTTTAGAAAAGACAAATTGGTGTAGGCCCGACCCGGGATTTGAGCACTAGTCGTTTGCACGATAACCGGTGTTCTATTGATAATTGCCTCCGTAGCGGCAAAGTGCTCGGCTTGCAATCCATAGGAATCGGATATCATCTGATTCCTGGGTTCATTTTTTTTTTACATTGTATAATATAACCCGGTTTGGTAGGATATAGCAGTGTTCAATCATTATCACCTGATCTCCTGAACAAGATTTGGAGGGCACGATGATTACAGCTATGCCAGCGTGCTAGACAACGGCCAAAATATACTATACTAATCAGCCCAGGCTCAAGGCTGTCAGTGAGGTGGAGACATATAGTGGGCTGTGATTCAATGTGGAAATGGTAAATGTTTTGTATACGATTGGAATAGAAGTAAGTTCATCTGACGACTGTTATACCTATATTCGACGTACGCAGCTCATCGGGGCGTGTCAATAATGCCAACTGATGCATATTTTAAAGTTTCTTTTAGCTGATTTATTAATAATTCTTGTTAATCAAAGTTATTTCATTTGATTGGATTAATGTTATTTTCAGATGATTTTAATACAAGTGTGTGTTGCCATTTAGCATGATTGCTATAAAAATAATTAAAATTAGAGATAACTTTGTACTAGTATGTAAATTGAGCTCTTCAAATTTAGGTCTTCTCCGGGACGTAATAACGAATTGAGAATAAAACCAACAAAACAGAAATAAAGCCATAGATATGTGAGTGTTTAACTAAAAAGTTTGTATATAGCTAAAGATTTAATGTTACTGTACATTTTGTGACACCTAGCTGCCCATTTAGTGTAACTGTTACCCTAATTATGCTATTGTCCAACAAAAAAAATACTTCATTGCACATCACTGAAGAAAAGTTTGCAAACAACGAAAATGCATTCTATATAAAATATGGAGAAGTTGCTTTTGAAATTTGTAAAATTTGGAGGTACAGGGCGCTGACACAGTAAGGTGTTAAGAAGCAAGGAAAGGCAAATTTCGCAACAGTGGTTACTTGGCACCACAGCTCAGTTGCTAGATTACGATAACTCGTCAAACGAGTATCGCTGACGTCGACATTGTTTTCCTTAATTGATTAGTAAATAATCCCTACATGAGGTTTCATGCACAAACAAGTGTAATTAAATAAAAATACAGTTTTACAAATCAAAAGTACAATTGGTGGTCCCTCTTTCCTATCACTAAAAATAATCTCTCCCGAATAACACAACGAATGGAAAGATCAAACAATTATTGACATAGATGTATGTGTTTCATTCACATTTTGATTAAGCCCTTTTAATTAAATGAGTTTATATTGATACACGATAGATCTACAGAGAACATGTTTCACTATGTTTTATGTGTGTCTGCTCCGGTTCATCTCGAGAAGCTTATAGATTGATTTTAAGGGTACTTTCATTGGCAGATAGCTGACGTTGAGAATTCAAGATTTCAAATAGGTGGTACTCAATTCGATTGCATGTTTTTTCGTATGTTTGATACGCGATTACGTCGTTTCTAGTCAATTGATTTTTAAAATTGATTCTCTGTTCGGTTAGATATGCTTCCAATTCCAAGGTGGACCCATTTTATTTATTTTTACTATCTTTTCCCCACTCAACTTCCAAAAGTGGCTGAGGAATTTCTCATTCCAAAGCTCTGGCTATCCCGTTTAGGGAATTATAGCCGTGAGTATATGTATGTATGAACCCATTTTATTAATTCGGTTTGGTTGCGTGGTTTAAAAGTCTTGTCAAAAATATCAAAATACATACGTAGACGCCTTTGTTGTTCATTGAATTTTGTTTTTAGCCGTGTGGTGTCGGCTTAGAATAACACTACCCCATTTCTACCCGTGGGTGATCGTAATAGGCGACTAAGGGTATGGGGGCTTTAAAAGTGATTTTTGGGCCATGTGGTTGGAGACCCGTCACCAAAAACATTTATTATTACCGTCTTTTCCCCCATCAACTTCCAAATGTGGCTGAAGATTTTCTCATTCCAAAGCTCTGGCTACCCCGTTAAGCCGTGAGTATATGTATATATATATGAATTTTTAATGAAAAATTAGGTTTTATACATACATATGCTCACGGCATAAAATCCCTAGAGGTGTAGCCAGAGCTAAGGAATTGGAAATTCCTCAGCCACTTTTGGAAAGATGAGTGGCGAAAAGATGGTAAAATAAAGGTTGTTGGTGATGGGTCTCCAACCGCATCGCCCAAAAATCCCTTATACCGTTAGTCGCCTCTTACGTACACCCACCGGAAGCACCTACCTGCATCTATTCTGAGCCGACACTGCACAGCTTTTATTTTATTATTTTGTTTTGTATTATAATCAAGTTTATAACCTTAGCACCGCAGGGCAACTTGTTAGGAAATTTATATGAATGGTTATTGTGTTGATGCCGTAAAGCGACGGCTTAGAATAACAGTACCCTATATGTAGAATAATATTATCTGTCAAATTACTAAGGGTTCAGGACTTTCAAAGTAAGATGCTATATGATTGAAAACTCGTCCCCAACAACCCTTTATAAGACTATCTTTTCCCTTTCAAACTTACAGAAGTTGATAATCCATTGTTTATTCCAAAGCGTTTTGGTTTTTGAAACCTTGAGCGGTAAAGGTAAGACAAGGTTTATGAAGAATACATTCAAAAACTTAAGCTATTTATGTGCAGTATTGATGGCTATAAAAATACCCCATTCAACATTAATGCCAATACCCCCAAAAGTGTAGCAATGGTACTTATACTTACAAAATTGTGACCAAATGTGTGATGTTCATAGTATTGTTTCGAAGCTTTTTCCTATATTAACTTAATATATCACCTTGATATATTAATAACATAAACTTTCACGCCGAATATCCCCGAAGGGGTTGGCAAAGGTACTAATACTTCTGAACATCACGTGACTTTGTCACCTGGTGTTCAGAGTACCCACGTTTTGCATGGACAGTGTACTCGTGATAGGGGGCAGGCCTTTCGCCGTTTTGTACGAATACACTGTCACATGACTAAGTACAACTCAGTCATGTGGGTTTCCTCACGATGTTTTCCCTCACCGTTAACAACCATGATAAATTAACCACACATATGTCTTTAGAAAAGACGAATTGGTGTAGGCCCGACCCGGGATTTGAACACTAGTCGCTTGCACGTTAACCGGTGTTCTACCCATTGAGCTGTCACGTCGTTTTGATATATTAATATGCGTATCAATATCCTCTATATAAGAAACTGCAGAAATATGTCCATGGAAGTTAATTAACAGGCTAACAATATAGGTATTGCGCCGGTACTAATTACCGCATTACGGGGGTGCAGGGTGCAGGGGGGCGCTATTCATTAAAATGTTTGCGGAAACTCATTTAGCACCAGCGGCCGCCCGCCCTGCGTTCCCCGCCCACAAGCTTTGTAGGGTTGCTACTAACACTATTTAGTCGCTTTTCAATATTCAATTAGTTAAACATATGAATTATTAATTTAGTGAGACATAGTTGATTACCTAACGTTTTCAAGCAATATTATTTGCTATAAGACTAAATTTTGTTTTTATACAATGTATGGTGAACGTGGTTCCATGATGGTACTGACTGAAAATCAGTGTTGGGAGTCAATCGGCTCGCAACGTAGTGCTGAGTCAGTACCAATTCACTATTGCAGTGGTGCAAATATATTTAAGTTTTTGTTAATTACTTAAAATTTTGTTATAATGTTGTTATTTTATTGTGTTAGTTTTAGTTTACTTTTATATTTAATTTTGTAATTTTTGTTCATTTTATATGTTTTTTTGTGCCACAAATGGCGAATAAACATCTTGTTTTCTTTCTTTCTTTCTTTTTCTTTTTGGTTGTACACTAGAAAGGCTTCCAACTCCTGGTCTACTTGTAATGAATGTTTTCTATGCCGTTTTAGTTCTAACAGTTTAACCAGGTGGTGGCTTTTTGATAAACAAAACAAAGCCACAACTTTTTACTAAATTATTTCGTAGCAGTATGATTTTTACATTGACAAATATAGAACTCTTTAAAATCTACAAGAATTACATACATACATATACTCACTGCTATAAATCCCTAGATGGGGTAGCCAGAGCTAAGAAATAAGAAATTCCTCAGCCACTTTTGGAAAGTTCACTGGGGAAAAGATAGTAAAATAAAGGTTTTTGGTGATGGGTCTCCACCGCATCGCCAAAAAATCCCTTAAAAGCCCCAATACCGTTAGTCACCTCTTACGTACACCCACCGGAAGAATTGGGGTAGTGTTTTTCTAAGCCGACACTACACAGCGATACACGAATTAAGATTGTGAAAAGTATTTACTGACCTTTTTGCTTTTAGTGACAAGCGACGTAAAATAGAGTTTGGTGGGTGATTAATCTCCAGTCACATGGACGACTAACGATCCTAAGTAGCCAGTATTAACGCGAAAAAAGAACTTTTACATCCAATCTTCCTTAGTACAACTTAATGATTTGTATTATGGGATATTAACTTCACGAAATATATCTAATACAATGTTATACATACATACATATACTCACTGCTTTAATTCCGTAGAAGGGGTAACCAGGGCTTTGGAATGAGAAATTGCTCAGCCACCTTTAGAAGTTGAGTGGGGAAATATTGTAACATAAAGTTAGGTCTCCTACCGCATCACCCAAAAATCACTTAAAAAGCCCCAGTACTTTTTGTCGTCTCTTATGGACACACACGGGAAGAAATGGGGTAGTGCTATTCTAAGCCGACACTTAACAGCGAATACATTTATAAGAAAAACCCAGGCCTAATATTGTGAAAATGATTGTTCATACATGCTCGTCACAGAATTATTCCTCTCATCGGAATTCGAACCTGCAACCTCCGGACCCAGATGCCTATCCACTCGGCCGCGGACATCGACAAACAAAACTACACACTCGTATTTAATACATAAGAATTACAATGAAATACTTCGTTCGATTTGTATTCATACATATACTAACGACGACCGTAAAGGCCAGTGGGTAGAACACTCGGTTATCGTGCAAACGACTAGTGTTCAAATCCTGGGTCGGGCCTACACCAATTTGTCTTTTCTAAAGACATATGTGTGGTTATTTTATCATGGTTGTTAACGGTGAGGGAAAACATCGTGAGGAAACCCACATGGCTGAGTTGTACTTAGTCATGTGACAGTGTATTCGTACAAAACGGCGATAGGCCTGCCCCCTATCACGTGAGTACACTGTCCATGCAAAACGTGGGTACTCTGAACACCAGGTGACAAAGTCACGTGATGTTCAGAAGTATTAGTACCTCTGCCAACCTCTTCGGGGATATTCGGCGTGAACGTTTATGTTTATGTTAGGTATGTTATGTTATGTTACATAAACTAACGTCATCATACTCCATTGTTAAAGTTAAAGAAAAACTATTGATCGCCACTGTACGATCCTGACCAACCTAACTTACTGTATCACATTTCTAAATGACTACCGCAAATCAATACATTCCCTACATTGGGACACCTGCTTTGCTTAATACTTTTTATTTTATTTAACACAAAAACAGTATTTATTATAACTTGAACTAGAGTGCTG
Source organism: Bedellia somnulentella (assembly GCA_963576735.1). Classification (NCBI taxonomy): domain Eukaryota; kingdom Metazoa; phylum Arthropoda; class Insecta; order Lepidoptera; family Bedelliidae; genus Bedellia; species Bedellia somnulentella. The sequence continues at coordinate 12,345,807 of OY755183.1, forward strand.
TGAAGCGTCGGCTTAGAATAGCACTACCCCATTTCTTTCGGTGAGTGTACGTAAGAGGCGACTAACGGTATTGGGGCTATTAAGGGATCACGAACAACTTTCATTTTACCATCTTTTCCCCACTCGTATTTCCAAAAGTGGCTGAGGAATTTCTAATTCCTTAGCTCTGGCTACCCCTTCTAGGGATTTGTAGCCGTGAGTATACATATGTATGTATGTATGTGAACTAGACATTACATTACACCCTTGATAGATTTTGATCGAGTAGCTGCCTTTTTGTTCGTCTAACATTCTTTTTAAAGATTCTTAACAAAGGTATATAGTGCAGTTACCTATAGTATACTATATTTGGCTATCTACCATAATTCAGTTCAATCAGAGGATGTAAAGGTGGTTAAACTTAAGAGACAATATTTCTCATATATTGCGTTCTAAAAATTAATAGTTCATAATTTCCTAAATTGTTTTAAGTATTGCTTTTGATACTGTTTATGTCATGTTTTGTTTATATTGAATGATTTGGTATAAACAGTAAATTGTGCTACAATAATTTTTCAGGCTTAAAAAGTTGTAAAAGACTATAAAGACCGCTATTGGGTTTTATTTTATTGATTTCACATACAGAGAGCTATTAAAATACATTTTATAAAAAACACAGAGGCATTAAGTCACTAAGTCTTCATATTGATGACTTCTTAACAATGCAGTAACGGACTCTAAAAAGAAAAAATTAACATACCAATCCTTATATTTTGGCTCTGATGCATCTTACAGGCATGTCCCGAAAAAAAGGCTCACTTCTAGATACAAATTTTATAGTTAAGTCCTCTCTTCATGGCCGCAAAAGTTGGAAATTGCCTTTTATTCCATTTAGCAAAATCATATTTACTTTTTGGTACAAAGTCATTTGTAAGACTTAAATGATACCTGTTACAAATATTTACCTATCTGTATAACTCAGTTACAAATATTTATCTCTCTGTGTAATTCTGTTGAAATAATACTATACTTACCTCATTATGAAAATAAAATGATTGTTATAATTCGATCGGTCATATCTTGTATCTTTATTCAAATTGACAAATTATTTCAACTCAAAGCTGAAACCGCAAATCACGGTTTTTAAAGGACAATGGAGAGAACCAAATTACTTAACAAAGTCCACCATATTTCAATCCACACCTAACTACCCTTAACACTTATACGATTGGCTGAATTATCCATCCCCCCGAAAACGGACCAATCACAAAGCTCTATTCATCAGAAAGGGGTGGAGCTTACGATGTTTTCTCGTCGTGATTTTCGCAAATTCAAACAGTCATCTGTAACTCACCCTCGAATGCAATTCTACTTAAAATTCGCATTGGGAATTTCGAAAATATGTTCTGAGGACATAAATTTTGTTTAAAAATGGCTGGACCATATTTATCGCCTTTGCCTGGCGATTTGTTGACGGAATATATGTTCGGTAGACGACGCCAGAGAAGGAATAGAACGACTTTTACACCACAGCAGTTGAGTGAGTTGGAGTCACTGTTTCAGAAGACCCATTATCCTGACGTGTTCCTGAGGGAAGAAGTGGCGTTGAGGATTAGCTTATCGGAAGCTCGGGTTCAGGTAATTGCTAAAATGATTTCTTTATCTTAAATTTACCAAGTCAATTTGTAAGCAACTTTACACCTTCAAATGACAGTTAAATGATTCCAAAAGCCTTTTGGCTAAAGGTCTGGGTACAGATCCGAAACCAGGCATTTATCTGTTTTTTGCTTTTGTTACGTTTTTGCAGTATTCATACATACTGTGTTCATACAAATTCGTGATACAGTATTATGATACTTAATCTCGAGTTTACAGCGCCTTACATAAAAGTGGTTATTTGTTTTATTTTAGGGGAAAACAGGGCTTGTATTGCATCCGGGCATTTACCACCACTTAATTATATTAAGAAAAGCTGTTTATAGTCACTTGTCTAAAGTAACAAATGTATTAGGAAGTAGCAATTTATTAATAAGTTCTCAGTTTGCTGTGTAGTATCGGCTTAGAATAGCGCTACCCCATATCTTCCGGTGGGTGTACGTAAGAGGCGACTTACGATATTGGAGCTATTAAGGGATTTTTAGGCGATGCGGTTTACCAATAACCTTTATTTTGCCATCATTTCGACACTCAACTTTCCAAAAGTGGCTGAGGAGATTTAATTCCTTAGCTCTGGCTACCCCTTCTAGGGATTTATAGCCGTGAGTATGTGTATGTATGTTTTCAGTTTTATGTACTTTAAGCATTTAATTAAGGGTTGGTAGAGACTATTGATAGCCACATCATATTATATTATAAGATTAGGGTAAAAAGAAAGGGTTCTAATTCAAGAAATATGTTTTTTAATAAATATTTTGTCTGTGGTATAATAATGAAAATATGCAAGGATATATCTAATATAGTGGAGTCGGTTTAGAATAGCAATAGCTCATTACTTCCCGCGGGTGTCATAAGAGGCGAAGAATAGCCAACAGCAACCCTCCTTTACAATCTTTAAACCACTTAAAACCAAAAATTGCTGGTCTTTTCAAATTTTAAAACTTTAGCTTTTAAATAAGTTGTATCGTTTTGGGATTCACACATTTAGGTAAACTTTCACAAGGTACACTTTTGATCTTAATTTTACAGAAATTATGTACTCAATCTTAGTTGATAGTCACTAACTTAAATAACATGGAGACTAAATCAAGTTTAATAAAAATTGAACACGTATGTTGAATGCATCTATGAAATATAATGAAGACTCAAGACTTAAGCGTTCACGGCGTACATCCCCGAAGCAACACCTTCGGGGATGTACGCCGCAGAGGTACTTATACTTCTGAACATCACATGACATCGTCACCTGGTGTTCAGAGTACCCACGTTTTTCTTGCACAGTGTATTTACATGACCTATCATGAGGCAGGCCTATCGCCGTTTTGTACGAATATACTGTCACATGACGAAGTACAACTTATCCATGTGGGTTTCCTCTCGATGTTTTCCCCCAACGTTAGCAACCATGATAATTAACCACACATATGACTTTAGAAAAGAAAAATTGGTGAAGGCCCGACCCGGGATTTGAACCCTGTTATTTTGACGGACGGTCGTTCTACCCATTGGACTATCACGGCTGTGACAAATATAATGAGGTTAAAAGAGTGATCATTTAATGAGACTAATAACATATTCTCCCAGACATTCGACATGTAGGCCCTGTCATTCATTATTTTTTTCATACATGCTCGTTTATTCTTTTAACTTCAGACTCTCATTTGTAAGAAAGTTTACAATCTGATTTTCAATCGTCTTGCGCGGCTGTCTTCTACCAACAACACCATTCATATTGGCTCTATATATCCCTTTTGCCACTTAAATTTCATCCATTCTCTCTATGTGCTCAAACGACCTTAACGTTCCTTTTTCTATCTTGTATACTACGTTACCTTCCGCACAATTGTTCACGAATCACACTAATTCGCTATGTCGCTCAAGCTTACATTACATTCAGTTCTGAGGGATGTTATTTTCACTGCATTAACTCTACTTTTGCTTTACCTAGAGATTAATCCTATTCATTAAGGAAAGACCAGAACAGCATTGTGTACCGCCATTTGAATCATTGCTTCTCTCAATCGTAATAATACCATGGGTGTCATGAGATGTGACTAAGGGTATGATTGTTTTTTTGTTTTTATTATACTTTATTTCTACCATCTTGTCCCCGTCAACTTCCAAATGTGACTAAAGAAGGAGTTTCTAGCTCTGAAACTCTGGCTACCCCATTCGGGATTTATAGTCGTAAGTATATGTATTATGTATGTAGTCAGGAGCGCCATACTCAGATGTTTTTTAACTTATATCTGCAGTCTTCTTTTCTAACTCATTTTTGATATCCAATGTAGTACAAAACATTTCAGATTGTTTTACGCCTTATGCTACGTATGCTGATCGAGTAATTGAGGTCTTAAATTCAACAACGGCGTTACAATCTATTTTAAATTTCAGATATACGATTTGATGTTCATATTAATATACCAGCAAATTTGCGCTTTGAATAATAATATCATACATACATACATACATACATATGCTCACGGCTATAAATCCCTAGAAGGGGTAGCCAGAGCTAAGGAATTGGAAATTCCTCAGCCACGTTTGGAAATTTTAGTGGGGAAAAGATAGTAAAACAAAGGTTTTCGGTGATGGGCCTCCAACCACATCGCCCAAAAATCCCTTAAAAGCTCCAAATCCGTTAGTCGCCTCTTACGTACACCCACCGGAAGAAATGGGGTAGTGTTATTCTATGCCGACACTACACAGAATAATAATATCATGAATAGGGGAGAATAATATTTTATTAGTACTTGAATGGAAATCTTGAAAGTACTTGAATCTTTGGTGTCGCCCTTGCATAGCATTTACCCATTTTTTCCCGCTTGTGTCGTAGCAGGTGGCTTGAAGTTTTAATGTCTTTAAAGTGGTTGTTGGACGATTCAGTTAGAGACATATGACTAACAACCTTTTAATTTTCCTAAACTTTACAATCCTTTCTAAACTTCCAAAAGTGCCTAAAATATTTCTAATTATGTTACTCTGGCTATCACTTCATAAGACTGATAGCAATAAATATAATATGTATATATGTTGACTGGATTTCTATTGTTTCTAGGTATGGTTCCAAAACCGTCGCGCCAAATGGAGGAAACAAGCTCGATTACAACTCCTGCAGGACGCTTGGAGGATGCGCTGTCTTGGTTTGGGCTCACAACCGCTTTCTCTAACTGGTAAATATACACACACATAAGCGCGGATCCAGCCGTATGGGCAAGATGGGTATGCCCACAACCCTAATCGACCTACAACCACACACTTTTATGGTCTTTTAGGCTTAAGCTGATAGGATGATGATACTAACTTTATGCCCAAGAGACTTTTAGGACCCTATGCCCACAATCGTTTTTTCAGGGCTGGATACACCCCTGACACACATATTTTAACTCTCAAATCAAAGTTCAATGTTATCGGACATATCGACCAAAGGGTAGTAGAGGTATTGAACAGCACTTGACATTTCTGTTTCCTGGTGTTTAGAGTACCTACCCACGTTTTGCGTAGACAGTGCATTTACCTCATAGGGGGGGAACCCTTTATTTTTCACTCTTCACAACCTTGATTGATAAGCGACACATATTACTTAAAAAAAGATGCATTCTTGTACGACCTACTTGGTGAAAAAGCAGCTCATGGTACGCGGTGTGACTGCTTGTTCATAACACACCTGAATGTTTTTATTTTTATTATGAAGGGACATACAGTTTAGTATTAATGCAAATAACAATGAATATTGTTAAGCGGATAAACAAAAATAAAGTGGTTAAAAAGCTATCTATAGAGCCAATGTGGAGTGTATTAGTTGAAGACCTCATAGAAAACAACTAACAAAGGCGAGGTCTGAAGGGAGAAATAAATTGGAATAATTTTGGAAAACACTCTTATCTAACGAATTTTGTTTCTTAATAGATTTAATTATTGAATCTAGATTCTTTACTTGTGAAAAACAGCCGATACAAGCCTGTTTCAAATTTGTTACTATCACACCAAATAGTTTAGGTTGGCATCTAGGGTCAAAATGCAGAGTGCCGATGCTCATTTTTTCAACATCTAACTAACAAATTATAATTTGTGCATGCATCAGGAATATTATTAAGTTAATATTGTTAAGCACTTGACTTCAAGTACGGTGGTCTCGGGTTCGATACCCGGGGGGTAAACTCACAAATTTAAATTTGTAGGATTTAACCCAGTTAGGAAGGATATTGCAGGATTGAATCACCTGATTATCCGAAAATTATGATGATTCCGTGCTTCGGAGGGCACGTTAAGCCATCGGTCCCGGCTACTATCATGGCAGTAGTCGTTAGACTGCCATCCCGCAATTTGCCTGCGCGATGGACTAAGGCCAAATCACCCTATATAGGGTAGGCTCGAGCCCCTCGGTGGGGACATATATGGGCTGTGAGGATCTATTTTTGTATCATTGACCACTTATTTATTCGTCACTTAAATTTTGGTTGGCTCATAGTTATTTCATTTTACCTACTGTTGTGTTGTCTTGTGAATATTCATAGGACGCAAGTTAGGGTCTTGTATTGTGTATCTTAAGTGATTTTAGGCGATGTGGTTGGAGACCCAAATTGGTGGTTGGAGAACAATCTTTTCCCCACTCAATTTCCAAAAGTAATTTAAATTTTTGGTCGCAAAGCCGTGACTATATGTATGTATGTAATGTATATATGGATGTGTACATTGTGATACATTAATGCTTTAAAAAGAGTGTCATTGCTAAGTGGGCTTCATTGGTCACTGACAAAAAAGTAAATAATCAAATACTTAATAATTAACAAAATCGTAATTAATGTAAAATTTAAATTAATAAAATCATAATTAATGTAAATATCGAAATAAGTAATTTCGGGGAAAATCTTGTATGTTGACTGAAATTTATGAACTTTATTGCAGGTCACGCAAAACCACCAGATTCATCACCTGAAGGGGCTGACTCTGGCAAAGATTCGCCAGAAATGACTCAAACATCTGAGAGAGGTCTGCCACCCCAGCGAGCTCCAGAATACCTTCATAGCAAACCCGCAGAAACAATGCCACATCCACCACCGATGCACGAAATGCCATCTCAAATAACATACTCTTCTGATGAAAACAGAATACTTCAACCACCTTATCCATTTCAACCAATGATGATGCATCCGCAGCATATGCCTCTAGAAAGGAATGATAACTGTCCTACAGATTTAAGAATGGTTTCTATGAAGCACCCGTATGACGCTGATCGTGCTAAAGTGGATGAGCCTGAAAATTTAGCTTTTAAACCTCATAGAGAAGTAAAAGTATCCAGCGATATTTCTGACAACGATAGTGATACTGAAATTGATTTAACATCACATTCGTCAAAAGATGAAGATGTAAGAGACACAGAAAACCTGTCTGGTAAAATTGCTGCAAACATTTTTCGTACATCAGACACCGTGCTACATGATTTAGTTCCAAATGATCTTAGCTTAAATTCTACGAAGAATGTAAATAAAAATTATGCAGTTTAGTTTTTTCTAAGATCTGATTTATCTGTACACTAACTAAACTCTTTTTCTGAATATGTTAGTAAATAGTTATACATAAATATTATCAAGCCGACTAAAGTAATAGACCCAATTATAAATACTTATCGCTTAAACTGAAGTTTCAGTATGGTAACTCGTTGCTTTACATAAATGTGCTAGTCATACTTTGTAGATGATTATTTTATTTGTAAATATAAGTAGGATAATTTTGTAACTAGGTTTAGTAATAATGTTTATTGAAATGGTATACTAAAGTGAAAAAAAAATTCGTACTCATACATTTCTGTAGATAATATTAAAATAAATGGATTATTTCAGATTGAATCAACATTTAATTTTTACCCACGACACGGAACTTAGATCGTGCATGCAATTTGTTTTTGACTTATATGTTCTACACAAACTTAGTATTCTCCAGTCACCGTAGTCAGTACAAATCGGTTCGACAAAATGGTCCAATAATCCCTCCGCTCTCACTGCACTTCACGCCCCTCAATGTTGCAAGGTAAAACATATATCGCCAAATTGTCGTAAATTATTTTATAAGGAAAGGATAACAGTTAGCAACACCTTTTCTAAATTAACTACATACATACATAATCACGGCTATAAATCCCTAGAAAGGGTAGCCAGACCTTCGAAATAAGATATTCATCAGCCACTTTTGCAATTTAAAGGGGAAAAAAATTGTAAAATAAGGTAAAATAAAGGTTGTAGTACAGGTTCTTGGTAATGGGTCTCCAACCGCATCACCCAAAAATCCTTTAAAAAGCCCCAATACCCTTAGTCGCCTCTTACGATCACCCATAGGAAGAAATGGGGCAGTGCTATTCTAAGCCGACACTGCTAAAATTAACTACTAATCAGAAAATCTATTCATTAATTCAACATTCATTCAATGCATTCAACAACTGCAATAAGCTGTTCAGGTGGAGTTGCAAATGTCAAAGGAGTAGAGCTCTTTTTATTTAAACACATTCTTTTAGAATTTCTATCTAAACGCATTATTATTGTGTTGAAAATTTAAGAAAAAAAAAATTTCGCGCTTGCAACACTGACATGGCGGCGTATAAAAATTCATAATGTACACAAAACAAAATAGCTTTGAATCAACGAAAATATGTGGAAATAAACAATAGTAACCGGTAAAACGTGTTTCCTAGTCCTTTAATTTTGATATTTACTCTATTTCGACAAGTTGGAAGTACGCAAGTCGTCATTATTAATTTTTTTGTGGAGCTGTTTTGGCTTGTCACTTTCAAAGCTTCTAACCGACTGAGTGCGTTGACTGGTAAGTGAAACCAATGTGATAGGACTATCGATATGGCCGTGAGCGGATTCTGGGTACTCTTTATTCTATGGTGTTCTATATTATTTTTTACAAAGTAATGATATTAATTGAAAGTACATAAAGTAAACAGGACTACATAGTTGAAATATTCTGAGTTTTTAAAGATTTTGCAGCGACGAAAATGTTACAAGTGCCATTCATCTCTTATAATTTTATATTATCCAAGTAGGTTTTTGACTCATTTGTTATCAACAGTGACTGTCAAATGTCGATACGCAACCCCTTCGCGATCTATGAGTTTTGACGTTTGCCAAACCAAATGAGTTTCTCCTAGGTTAGCTCCCAGTCAAAAAGTGAAAAAAAAGTTTGTTTGGGCTTTGTCTAAAACTTCATGTCAGAGGACTTCTTTGACGGAAACGCAATTTGTCATAAATAATTCGTTTATCAATAGGGTAAAACACCTAGCCATTTGTAAAAATTAAATAGTACTTCTCCGGAAGCATATCCGACAGAACAAAAAGAAAGTATGAAATTTATTTACCACCGACGGAGTAATCGCGTAACATACATACAATCGAGCACCTCCTTTTTTGAAGTCGGTCGAAAACTAGATTATTAGTCCGTTTCATAGCAGCCACGATCAAATTTTCGAGCGTTTAATACCCATGTTATTGCCACAAATCTACAAAAACGTAATAGATACGTAGGAATGTAATATAAAAACCTTCGGTTCTGTAGAGAGTCTGTATTGTTATTGAAATAAACTAGGTTGGCATTGAAGCTTCGCAGGCCAAAAATTGGAGAGATTGGTTGGCAAAAGTATTACATGAAAAACTTTTCAGGGTGATTACTCCTCAATAGCTAATATCTTTTTTCGAAAAAAACTTTCCGTAACAACCTTGTGCTCTATGCTTAGTAATGACCATCATGCAAAGTTTGGTAGAAATCGGTCCAGCCGTTTAGTAGAAGTGATGTCACCATCGAAATGCAATAGTCGGGGGTAAATGGAGCTTGGCTCCAATTAGATATCTTAAGACTTCACCAAAAAGTATTTTATTATAAAAATATCACACGAAATATTAAGGTAACAAAACATATTTACATAGGTATCCAAATACAATTTAATAATATTGTTACTTACTATTTGGTTCCAAGGAAATATAAAATTAAGTATTTATCTACTATCTAGCCCTGTGTCATTAATTACTCCATCTAAAATAGGTTAATTTTACAAAACATCGGTATTGAAATAATATATTTCAATTAAATAGAATTGGCCAGTTATGTCCTTTAAGATTTTGTTTCTTTTTCATATTCTTCATCTCTATCTTCTGTATCTCTATTATTCGAAACTTTATCATTTTGTCCAATTAATAAGATAAATAATAATTTTAATACAACGTGCAGAGCGAAAATTACAATAAGAAGTATTATAAACCAATTTATATTAAGTTGACTTGGTTATTCTGATCTGAGATCAAAGGCTCATTAACTACATAAATCTATGACTTATTATAAAATGATCTTACATGACCATGATTTGCATGTCTTATATAACTTTGTTTTATTATGATAATAATGTACTTTCCGCTATCGTCGCAGACATGTTCATTCAGAAGGTCTACTCTTTACATCGAAAACGATAATAGGCATGCTTATCTCTTCTAAACCCTTTTAAAATTTATTTCTGTCTCACTCACACAAAACTTATACTCGTATTTTGTAATTTTTAATAAATGAGTATACATGGTGATATTCGACATATCCAACAATACCTCCGTAGTTGTCGTTGATTTCATCGACTAGAAAGCGCCAATTTTAGTATTGTTCTATACATATCAAAATATCAAAATCAGAATATTCGTTTCGTCCGAGCGAGACAGAAATAAATGTGAATATGAATAAAAGAGATACGCATGCTAATTATCTTCTCAGTCTCGACGTTAAGAGTAGACCTTCAGTTTTATAAACTTAAGTGAAGTTTTTATTTAACTTCAATCTTAACCACATATCGATTGTTCTATGTCAAAGTTACAGTCTTAAAACTAACTGAGACTCTTTTTTCAACCACATAATTAACTTAAATATCTTCACATAATAGTTTGGCTACAAACTCGTTATCAGCTATAAATGTGCTAATGATTTAAAGTTTCTGAGAGATAGTAAACCATTAACAAAAATCGTGTTTAAAATATAGCAGGATATATATTTAGTTTTTTCTAATATCGAATTAATAAGATCTTCGTATGCTTTTTAAAAAACCTATTGGTTGGCAAATGTAGTCTGGAGGGCTACGATACCACGAGCGTTATTTTATCGTGACTGTCGGTTAGAATGAGATAAAAGTATTCGATACTGTGTAAGTGCGAAAGAGATGGCTGTTTTATAGCACTTGATTGACGCGATATCTAGTTAAGGTCGCTCGTGCTTACCATGCTGGTATTCAAAAGTACCACGTCCTTTTATGGACAACAATATCACATAACAGGGGCAAAACAGCACATCATCGTTTTGTACGTAGGTATACTGAACACTAAAACAAACTAAGTGTTAGTCAGTTATATGGCTTCTTCACGACGATTTCTCTCACCGAAATTATTACCCTTCTTTCCAGCTACTGAGCCAAAAGTTTTTGGGATTTATACCATAAATATAGTCTTTTGTCAGTCCCAGTCTTTTTAAATAGGCACTTTTCTTAAAGCAAATTTGCGCTAACAGTTTTCTTATCATTACGAAACAATATTAAAAAGATCACGAAACTCCATTAAGGCACTTAGAGTCATGATGGGCACACCACTCCGGTGAAAGTACGTCAGGTTTGAGTCCCCGAGCTATCAGTCTGTTTCTAAGTCTTTGAAGTCTTGGCTCGGCGCTGTTCGCTGAAGAGATTGGGTTCGCCCATAATCTTTCAGCTACTGCTGCCGCACGGGGCCAGACTTTAGCGTCTGAAAGGGGAATTGGATATTATATATTTTATAAAACGGAAACACATGCATACAGGAATATACTGTCAAGACTCAAGCGTTCACGCCGTATATCCCCGAAGGTGTTGGCAGAGATACTAATACTTCAGAACATCACGAGACATCGTCACCTGGTGTTCAGAGTACCCACGTTTTGCTTGGACAGTGTACTCACGTGATAGGGGGCAGGCCTACCACCGTTTTGTACGAATACAGTCACTTGTCTTAGTACAACTTAGTCCTTCGGGTTTCCTCACGATGTTTTCCCTCACCGTTTACCACCCACATGTCTTTAAAAAAGACGAATTGGTTGGAGCTCACGTCTGTCTGTATTGACGGCGGTCGCTCTACTCATTGGACTATTACGCTACTAGAAATATACTCACGGCTTTAAATCCATAAAAGGGTTGGAAATTCTCAAAGGAGTCTCAAGAGAAGTCTTTTGAAATCAGATTGAAAACAAACACACAAAATACAATTACCTATGTATTCGTATGGCCTTTATTTAAGTGAATAACCTGCTACCCTAGCAATATATAAATCCGAGAGGAGTGCTCAGACATGTCAGACCATAATCCCCAATCAATAGTTTTAACTACCTATAGATTAAGCTAATAAGTATACCAAACAAATGTAAATAAAAATACCTATATTTTGTTCATCAACGAATTCACTCCACATGGCAACTTCTCCTCCCAAAACGGATCCGTCCCGACTTCCTCCCTTATCCTGAGGTAAAGTATGCGAATACATTCTCCTCCAGTTACTGTACAAAGTAGATCCCCAAAAACCGTGGTCCAAATACCAGATATTCTTTGGAACCGAAACCACTTTGTAGCCCAGCTGTATTAGTTGTTGTAGCAAAGGCTTTTCTAGTTTTTCCCATACTTCAATTATGTACCTGGAAATAATAACATGTTTTTTAATACAGTTGCTCAAAAAGTAACGTATTGCAGGGACATATATCGTTCGGGATGTGGGTCACACACTCGTGCTTTTTTGCCATAGAGGTACTAAAAAACGTTAGATAGGTTATATACGAGGAAAGCGGTGCTTACGAGTGGCACTGATTGAGGCAGATGTACGCACACCACTAGAAATATATCCAAACGACACACCAAGAAATACATTTGAAATGTAGGCGAGTTAGCACATCTCATAGAAAGCGTTAAAAAGAGTCAAACAAATTTTCTCTGTACCGACGTGAAACATGACACTAAGACTACCATCTGACAATGAATAATTTAGATCTATACACGATACACCTAATTTATTATGAATTATAAATAAATAAAGAATAAATAAACGAAAGAAAAAATTCGACACAGGCGGGAATCGAACCCGCGACCTCGGGTATACGCCCCTGTCGCTCTGTCAATTGAGCTACCGCGTCAATGGCTGCCAGCGCGAAATTCTTCTATCCTTTGTTTCTTTTACACTTTTAAGAAGTGTTTTGCGTTCCCTACCTCCGAATTTTTTACAAATTCGCAAGGCCACTTGTCTACCTTTTCAGGTAGAATGCAAATGTTGAGAACGCCTAACTATCACATAATTTGTATTTTTTTATTCATGAAAACCTGGGGATTATTACTAATAAATAAAGGAAAAAAAATCGCAGGCGGGATTCGAACCCGCGACCTCGGGTATACGCCCCCGTCGCTCTGACAATTGAGCTACCGTGTCAATGGGTGTCAGCTTTATTTATTCTTTATATATTAGTAATAATCCCCACATGAGATTTTCATGAACAATAACGCCAATTGAGCTACCGTGTCAATGGGAGTCAGCTTTATTTATTCTTTATTTATTAGTAATAATCCCCACATGAGGTTTCATCAACAAAAACATTCAAATTATGATTAAAAGGTTGTAAATTTAGAATAATTACGAATAATGAGTAATCCCATCATTTTAGTAGTATTTCTACTATAGTTTGTGCAAAATCTCATCACACACGACGGCATTCTCGATTATTTTGATAAACAAACACGCCAAAACAGAAGAACGATTGCGACGGCAGCTGATGTGCGACTAAAGTCAGATGAGCCATTTAGCCTGTTTTTTAAGTGCCACTTATGAGCGCGTATAACTTATCTACGGTTATTTATTAGTACATCAAAATAATGTATATTATAAAAAAAAACCACCCATGAAGTTTTTAAAAAAAACAAAGTAGTTTTTATGTTTCATACTAATACGAAGATATATTTCTAAAAATAAACTACTAATTTGTTGCAGCCATTTTCCAGAAATTTCCTATGCAATTTTTGTTGTTTGTTGCACAAAATGAGTAATTTCGACTTTTTCGACCTTAATTTGTTTGAATTAACTCCACCGAAACTCGGTATAGTTAACAATTACAATGTATATGTGAATTATAACTTATATAAGAAATAAAATGATTAGTAAGTAAAGTTTATTGTGTTTTTATTATTTTATTAAATTGCTTTATTTTTTCGCAATTGTATTAAAAGTTCAGTTCCTGTCTGAAAAGGCGCGAATGGCAGTTCACAATGCTGTACTGGTTCCTACGCTGATGTATGGTAGTGAATGTTGGGCATGGCAAAAGAGGCATGAAAGTAGAGTGAATGCAGTGGAAATGAGATCCCTCAGAAGTATATGTAATGTAAGGTTGTGCGACAGAGTGAGAAATAGTGTAATTCGTGAACGTTTAGGTGTGAAAGATGACGTAGTGTGCAAGATAGAGAAAGGAATGTTAAGGTGGTTTGGGCACATAGAGAGGATGAATGACAGTAAATTGGTGAAAGAGATCTATAGAGCCAACGTGGAAGGTAATGTGAGTAGAGGACGACCACGGAGAACACACTTGGACCAAATTGAGACTGTGCTCAAAAAGGCTGGCGTCCGAAGTATGAAGAATAAAAGAGCATGTATGAAAAGATTGATGGATGTAAACGAAGCTAGAGAGGTTTGTCAGGATCGTACAAAGTGGCGATCGATAGTCTCTGCCTACCCCAATGGGAACAATGGGCGTGAGTATAAGTAAGTAAGTAAGTAAGCATTAAAAGTAATCGTTCATTAAACGTGCGGAACCGTCATTGCAAAGAGTTCAACCGACGAGTTGCCATTCCGCACTTTTAATGAAATATGCTATTGTGTGTTAGTTTGTTTGAATAGTGACCAAAATTTTACACTAATGGAAAGCTTGAGAAGAAGTATAGGGTATTTAAAATCACGCTAAAGTCAGTGACCACTACGAATGACGTACGATTTTGGCTGGTGAGAGTAACTAAAAAAATTGGTTGTACTCGTATAGAGTCGGTTTGCGGACGGTTATTTTAAATGATACTTAGTAAGATATAAGTAAGTTCAATCCACGAAGACACGCCCCACTCTTTCTTCTAATCTTTTATATGAGAAGTGTGAAATAAAGGCTTATGTGTTAGTGCTTTCATAGTTAATTAATTTATCTATGCGGACATATATAAACAAACAAATATTTGCCGATCATGGGACGTCTTTCTGGATTGAACTACCTCAACATAACTAATTCCTTACCTATTTTTATCGATATATTGACTAATAAAGGCAGGTTGCGTCAAATCCGAAGACCAAAGCATCACAGGCTGTACTTCACTTCCGCCGGCAGCCAAGTACTCTTCATCCCAAATCTCCAAAGCCTTTTGATGAAACTCAGCCCAGAGCTTAGTGAAGCCTTCCCGTGTTGCGTCATAGCCTTTCGAAGCCATGTAAGATAATATTTCTTGACTAGAATTCCAACATGGTAAGTAAACCTGGAAATATAATAAATATATTAAAGATTAAAGATTATTTATTCAGAAAAAAGACAAATGGATAAGACTTAAAAATAAAATACCACATAAAAAGTTTACAAAAGAAAAATATGGTCGTTTACACACGCTGATGCTGTACTAGTTCGAACCCGTATAACAGTGACCAGAGTCTTCCAATGTTTAAAAGTAAAAATGATATTAAAGTCTTAACAATGATAAATGTAAATAAAACTAGTCAGTGCTCTAGATAAATTGGGAAACATATTATATTAAAATAATGCAAGATAAATATAATTAGTGCGATTAATAACTGGTTTATAAACAAACGCAATAAGAGAAATAAAAGATAATGTAAATAAAGAAAAAATATATATGAGTTAGTTTTATTGTGATTGGCATACCACTACAAAAAAATAAATGTTACATATCAATAGGAACCGTCTTCGAAACAGTGTCAGACTGATGTTGTATATTTTATTCCTTATAGCCCATCATATTCAACCGAAAGTTGAAAAAAGGCTTTTATTATAATTGTAAAGGTATGTATAGAAGTAGTCTTAGAATAGCACTACCCCATTTCTTCCGGTGGGTGTACGTAAGAGATGACTAACGGTATTGGGGCTTTTAAGGAATTTTTGGGCGATACGGTTGGAGACCCCATCACCAAAAACCTTTATTTGACCATCTTTTCCCCAGGCAACTTCCAAAAGTGGCGGAGGAATTTCTAATTCCCTAGCTCTGGCTACCCCTTCATGGGATTTACAGCCGTGAGTATATGTTTGTAAACCTTAATCAGATTTATTATAAGTGCTCTTTCTGAAAATGATTAACTATTAAAACTAGGTTAACGATACGTATCACAAATGTATTACTTCGCAAGCCTAAAGACTTGCTCTAACAATGCATTTTTTGATTTTATCTGTGTGCATGTCGGTGGCCTTGTTCCTCCTTAATGAATGGACTAATTATGATGCAGTTTGTTATGACTAAATACCGACGTAATTAAGATAGTAAATTGAAAAAAAATATGCAGCCCATTTAAGATAGTAGATGGAAATAATACTGTTGCGGTATTTTAAGGTTAGGATAAGGCGTCCGAAGTATGTAGAATACAAAAGCATATATAAAAAGATTGATATATGTGAATGTAGCTAGATAGGATTTCCAGTATCGTGCAAACTGGCGATCTATAGTCTCTACCAACGCCAATTGGAAAATAGCGTAATATACATATGTAATTCCTCTTACATCTTACCTCATCCCCTCCCATATGAAAGAGAGCTGGCTTAGGGATCGTTTCAGCTATATCTCTGTAAAGGTCCCTTAGTACCCTGTACATCTCAGGGTTAGCAGGGTTCAGTTGGCCGCAAGGAGGTTGTATGCAGTTTTGTCTCCAGTTTCTTACGTTGACGCAAACTGCTAAGTCACCGTAGCCGTATTCCTGAAATCAATTATTAAAAAGTAATTATTTTTATAATAATTCAACTATCGTAGTAAAATTAATTTCGTAATAATTCAATTATAATAATATAATTAATTTCATGCTTAATTTATTAGATCTGCTATCGTGGCCTAGCGGTGAAAATCCGGGTTTTTCGAGTTCCGTTGCCCGGGAAATAAACGCATAAATTCAATGTGCGAAATTTAACCCATTATCAATCTAGGGGTGTCGTAGGCTTGAATGACTTAACTATCAAAAAATTTATATGAACATGAGACCAAATCACCCTATTTCAGGGTATGCTCCATTCCATACGCTAATGAAAAACATTTTGACACACTTCTCAGTAAACTAATCCGTTTGATACCCATATTGTGAAGTGCCAATCTCATCTGCCATCTTGCACTATCCACCATTTTACAGTTCCAAAGATGTCACTTCATAATACAAGTAAAACCAAACTTTACAAAACTATATTACCTTTCCCCACTGCCAAATATCTCGCTCGATCATCTATCCTATTCTGGTATATGCTATTGTAGTATAAAAAATTATCGGCCAACTTGTACTATCCCTCTTTTTAGATTCCCAATGACGTCACTCCACATTAAAAGTAAAATCAAAGTTTACAAAACCGAATTTCTTATAAAATTAAACAAAACTAAATTACCTTCCCCCACTGCCATCCATTCCCCTTGTGCGCCGGGGCGTCTATCTCGATCACCCATATTTTAGTATATGCTGTTGTAGTGATGAAAGGATGAAAACTCATCCGCCATCTTGTATTGTCCGCCATTTTAGATTCCCAAAGCGTTACTCCACAATGCAACTTCAATAAACTTTACAAAACTAAATTACTTTTTTCCACTGCCATCCGTTCCCTCGTATTTTAGCGTATGCTGTTTTAGTATGAAAACTCATCCACCAGATGGATAAATTCCCCACCATTTTACATCCCCAATGACGTCACTCTAAATGACAACTAAAACTAAATTGTATCAAACCTTTCCCCACTGCCATCCGTATCCCGCGTGCGCCAGGAATGCGCTGGGGCGTCTATCTCGATAACCCATATTTTAGTATAGTGGATCGTCCCAGCTTCGCACGGGTAGCGTTGTTTTTTTAAATATCTGAGGTTTCTTTCTTCAGTCACTGCTCAAGCATTGTGAAATTCAGCGCAATGTTTTCAATTTATTAAATTTATAGCACTCCCTAAACAGTGTAGTTTGGTGATTTTGAATGCGCTTTAATGAACGGTTCAGTATTTCCGTTTAATAGCAAATTTTGGAATAAAACGCTATGAAGTACTTATACTAAACAATAAATCATTACGTGATGTAGGATGCAACTACTGGCGCCATCTAGTATGTTATATGTAAATTAGTAAAGATTTGGTTTTGATCACGGGCGCGATGGCTTATTTTATGTATAATTTCGGTGTTTCTCTACCGATTTCTATGAATCTTTTTTTATTGAATAGGTAATAATGTTACCTTTTTTAAATTAGGGATGAGTGAGAGGTTTACAAACGTAAGAGTAAACAAATATAATCAGAATGTTCCGAACTGCTAAGCTATCAGGAAATACACGTGTTATTGTGAGTCAACCGTAAAAGATAGACATAAACTGTTGAGGATTTTTTTTAGATAATTTTATGAAGATTTTTTCCGTCATACATGATTTTAATGTAAGTTTAACCATTAAGGCTGCACACGCGACGGAAGCTTAAAAAATGGATTAACTTCTCCCGTTTTCCCAAAATTTCCCAAAATTCCCCTTTATTACTCTGCTGGGAAGTATACAAAAACCTGCGCAGGAGTATGAAGAATAATTGTACCAAGTTTCGTTAAAATCCGTCGAGTAGTTTTCGTTTCCATAAGGAACATACAAACCGACAGACAGACAGACAGACAGACAGACAGACAGACAGACAGACAAAAATTTTACTGATTGCATTTTTGGCATCAGTATCGATCCCTAATCACAACCTGATAGTTATTTTGAAAATATATTTCATGTACAGAATTGACCTCTCTACAGATTTATTATAAGTATAGAAGAAGATAGATATGCTGCCGTAGTATGAAATCTCATCCGCCATCTTGTATTACCCGCCATTTTAGATTCCCAATGACGCGACTCCACATTGAAATATTGGATTGAATCAGGCGTTACTTTGCGGAAATCCATAGCAATACTAATATTAATACTTAGCGGAATTAAGCGAAGAAACTTATTAATGTTAGTATTCCACATAAAAAGTAAAACCAAACTTTACAAAACTTTGGCAAAACTAAATTACCTTTCCCCATTGCCATCCGTTCCCCGCGTGCGCCGGGGCGTCTATCTCGATCATCACTCGAACGCCGCGCACCATCGCGTACTCTATCAACTCGCTTACGTCGTCTACGGAATACACTTCGGATGCTGAATAGGCCCCGTATCTGGAAATTGTTTGTATTCTTTCTTAGTAACTGTGGAGTGTTATTTATATTCTGATCATTGCACTGTGCTCGGCTTAGTGATTTTATCATTAAGTCGCCAATAATACAAAATTGTAAAGTCTCACTATGAAAAAAACTTGCAGATTTAGTTCACGTTACAGTATGTCACTCGATGTTCATCTAATCTAGGCTATTTTAACAAATTCATACATAACTACATACATATACTCACGGCCATAAATACCAAAAAAGGTTAGCCAGAGCTTAAGAGCAAGAAACTCCTCAGCCACATTTGGAAGTTGATAGGGGACAAGATGGTAGAAATAAAGTATAGTTGGCGATGGGTCTTCAAACGCATCGCCCAAAAACCACTTAAAAAGTCCCATACCCTTAATCGCCTCTTACGACATCCGTTGGTAGAAAGGGGCAGTGAGTGTCATTCTAAGCCGGCACTACACGACAATTTAACAAATTGTCTTAGTTTAACATTACAGGAGTTAAAATTAACTACATATATGATCTCAACAAGATACAAATATATAACATAGATCCAACACATATCATAAAACAAAATTAAAATACCTCGTAAGTTGCGGAACCCTTGTAGACTCCAATGGAAAGCTATGAGAATCCGTGACATGCCAATGAAAAACGTTCATTTTCGTCGCCGCCATGCCATCAATCATCTTCTTAATTTTACTCATAGGGAAAAAGTTTCTTGACGTATCTAGCAGAAAGCCGCGGTATTTATAGACGGGTCTGTCCTTGATTTTGGCGCCAGAAACCATAACTAGGCCGCACTTCTGCTCATCATAATTAGGAGTAATTGCGGAGACAAGTTGAGTTAATGACTCGAGTGCATGACGCGCTCCGAATACAGTAGCGGCGATCACGTGGGCTGTGACGGCTTGACCTGGAATGGAGAATTGTTTTGATACTATTTGCAATATTGTTGTTTGCATCTAAACAAAGAAACCAATACTAATACGCCTTTGTTGTTACTGAAATGTTATTTAGGTTTTAGCGCGTGATTAAATATATTTTCCAGGTTGCATATTTCTGCTGTGTAGTGTCGGCTTAGAATAGCACTACCCCATTTCTTCCGGTGGGTGTAAGGGCCTGTCCACATCACCACGGCACGACGTCGTCACCGTAGAACGGTGCCCGTCGCGTTGCCGTGTCGTGCACTCGCACGGTGTGGCAACGCCGCCGTGGAACGGTGCATCGGACGACGTCGCAATCCGGTGACGCGGGTATGATATGATGCGCTCGATCAGTTGGTGTGTTATTGTCTTAGCTATTAGTTGCACGTGAATAAAATATGTCGGAAAACATAGATAATGATTTATTGATTTCACTTATTGAAGAACGTCCAGTACTTTGGGACAAAACAATAGATGATTTCAAGGACAAAAACTACAACGAGACTGCTATTTCGTCGGCAACGTGTAACTTAACGACGTCGTGACGTACATTTTTACGTTACGGCAACGTAATTTCCCACGTCACGGCAACGCGCCGCATCACGGCACCGCAACGTTCCACGTTGACGACGTCGTGCCGTGGTGATGTGGACAGGCCCTACGTAAGAGGTGACTAACGGTATTGGGACTTTTTAAGGGATTTTTGGGCAATGCGGTTGGAGACTCATAACCAACAACCTTTATTTTACCATCTTTTCCCACGTAACTTCCAAAAGTGGCTGAGGAATTTCTAATTCCTTAGCTCTGGCTACCCCTTCTAGGGATTTATAGTAGTGTTGATGAGGATTCCTCTTCCTCTTCCTCAAAATGAGGAATTTCCTCATATTTTGGAGGTTCCTCATCCTCATCCTCTTCCTCCAAATTTTATTTTAAAAAATCCTCTTCCTCATATTTTAAGAGGAATTTAAAAGGAATCAGAGTTATAATTATAAGTTTTTTTCAAACGAAATGTGTGTGAAAGAGACAGAGAGAAGGACAGAGAAGTCTCGCCGTATGAAATAGTCAAAGGAAGACAGAGATGGAAACATGTAAACAAGTTCAAATCGGCGTAATCTGCGTAATGTTACTTGTTATTTTCTTCCTCTTCCTCATCCTCATCCTCTTCCTCTTAGTCTGCCAGATTCCTCATCCTCATCCTCTTCCTCAAAATTGATTTTGAAAAATTCCTCTTCCTTATCCTCTTCCTCATAACAAGTTCCTCAACAACCCTAATTTATAGCCGTGAGTATATGTATACATATTTCTGTTGTTCATTACAATTGTCAAATGTTTCCCTACTAAAATAGGCTTATCAAATTTTGAATTCTGCAGCTAACATATCGATTTTATTGTAATGAGCGTGAGTATAAGTAAGTAAGTTTAAACTCGACTATTTAAGCCTTTCAACCACCAACCTCTAGTCTGCACATCCAGCACATATTCCTCATCAGTATCGAAGTCCAAGTTAGTCCCTGGCGTCCTGACAGTCACGTAGACTGTGACAGACCCGTCAGTTTCCTCGATCACTTTACCACCACACTCCGCGGCGATGTTGGAAGTGGCTAGCTGGGTCATCTTCACTAAGAGTGGGCGAACTTCTGCTGGGACGTTTGCTAGGTCGAACCTGAAGGGATTTGTAGGACTTAGTAGTTTGAAAATACGAGGTATTTTGATGACGGCATAGGAAAACATTGAAGAAAGGGTTTTTTATTAATTAATCTAAAAGATTAAATCTTTTAAAAAATCAGATCGTGATATTTGAGGATTTTTTACGGCAGCACCGGCTTATGAACCCTCTCGCTCGCGGGTCGATGTTTTCTCGTCACAAAAATGTACTTTAATTGGGGAATTTGAGATTTCTCAAACAGTTTTGCGATTCGAGTAAAAAATAATTTTGTGATTGTTGCTAGAAATACCTATCTCCCATGAATCACAGCATTACAAATGGGGTTGTGCTGGTCTATACTGTATTATACTGTTACTAAATTACAAGAAAGAACAATAATAATAAGAGGACTGAGCTAAAACCATGTCAACTTTGTCACCTTACTTGGTGGCTTGGTTTTTGCTTACTGGAAACTACCCCTGGATACCTAACACGAGCGTAGTTTTACCGGTAAGACTGAGATAAAGGTATACCATACAATGTAAGTGCGAAAGAGATAGCTGTTTTATACCACGTGATTTCTAGTTAGTAGGTTGCTTGTACTAGCTATGCTGATGATTAACGACACATCTAATTTTAGGCCAGACACGTGATTTTGTCTCTTGTATTAACTTGAATACAGATAATTAATTAAACTATAAGCTGTAATTGAAACAATTCCAAACTAGCTTTTAATTCCCACTCTTTGTGAGTAATTCTGGTTTGTATTGTTATAAATTAGTGTCGTGGGATATTTAGATTATAATCAAAAATAAAAATAACTATAAAAAAACTAATTAAATTAGTTAGATCTTCGTTCGATTATTAAACCCCCTAGCCTAACAAATTACCGGTTTGTTCATCGTGTATCACGCTATTTGTACTCATTGGGGTAGACAGAGACAATCGATTGCCACTTTATATGATAAGACATTGGCATAATATTTCTTTGTTAAATTAGATTCGGTAGGCTTTCTACACACACAGATGTGAGGTATAGTGTCGAAGATCTCACCTTAACTATGTATGTTAAATACACAACTAACAGCAAGTGAATACAAACATCTTGGTGAATACTAACGAGAACATGCATTTTTAATTAACAAACTTTTTCTATATATAGAGGTGATAAAGTGATGAAGATAAAATGTAATCAGTTACTGAAAAGTCAATATTCATGATCTGTAAATTGCTCGAGTGATTCTAGATGAGTTTGGTAGAAATATATTCAAATACGGTGATAAGGCTGAAGCAATAACATGAACAACTTGATGGCAACTGTTAAAATGCTTTAAATCTTTGCTGGTTTCTTAATTAGAACTAATGAAATTTACTCTGTAATAAACATAAACGTTCAAGCCGAATATCCCCGAAGGGGTTGGCAGACGTACCATTACTTCTGAACATCACGTGACTTTGTCACCTGGTGTTCAGAGTACCCACGTTTTGCACCGTTAACAACTGTGATAAATTAACCACACATATGTCTTTAGAAAAGACAAATTGGTGTAGGCCCGACCCGGGATTTGAACACTAGTCGTTTACACGATAAGTGTTCTACCCATTGAACTATCACGTCGTCAATATTAGAGAGTAATACTTACTCAAAAATACATACATACATATTCTCACGCCGTTAGTTCCCATTGGGGTAGGCAGAGACTATCGATCGCCACTTTGTACGATCCTTGCAAACTTTATTATTTAACAATTTTTTTTTTACAAAATTTACTCTTAAATATTGTGACAAATACCTAATATACTATCACAATTTCAATTTATTTACAATTGTTTATTTTGAGTGTTTGAGTAAAGACGATTTGAGGTTATTTTGTTTTTCTAATACCCGTCGCTCGGCTCAATACTACAAGATTACAATGAAAAATAAAAATTAGTTAAAATCAGTCAAGCTATAAAATAATATTGTTGGTGTGATCTGTTTTTATATTAAATGGTATATGTATCTTTTTTAGACTTCCTTATTCGGACCTTGTACCGACTAATTTAATCCATTAACTGTTTAAAAAAGAAAGAAATAGAGATAAGTAATATTTCCACCCAAAACTACAAGAACTGCAAGATAAGATTGTACATTTCATCTCAACATTACGATTTACTCAATTGGCCGTAGTTGTCAGCAAGATTAATAGTCTCGAGTGTTTCAAAAGTTCATGACTCGAAACTTGCGTACGAGGTTCGATGAACCCAGGGTTATGACACCACAATATCTTGTGCGAACTTTACTGAGTCACTGGTTTCCTTAACACGTTGAAATTTTCATTTTCTCTATGTAAAGATAATTTAGGCTTTATGGTTGCTTTGTTTGATTACTCTGTTGTTGTGGCTTATCACCTAAATGACATACTTTCTAACAAAGTAATACCATACTTACTAGAGGCAATAAGCTTTTAAGACCGATTATTCACAAGATATTATTAAAAAAATATAGGTGTCCAGCCATATCACCAAAAATCACTTAAGAACCCGAATGCCCAAGTCGTCACATTCGGCGAATGTCGCTGCGAAAAGAAATGGGTTAGTAAAGCTACACTAAAGAGCATACATACATATACTCACGGCCATAAATCTCAAAAAGGGGTAGCCAGAGCTATAGAGCTAGATACTCCTCAGACACATTTGTTAGTTAGTGATGAGTCTCCAACCACATCGCCCATAAACCATTTAAATAGCCCATATGCTTAGTCGCCTCTTACGATACCCATAGGTAGAAAGGGCTACACGGCATAAACAGCATATTCATAAAATCAATAAAAACATTAATCTCTATATTACACTAAACATAAAATACTCTATGCTATGCAACCAAGCACTTTACTTTTTGCGGCATAAACTACTATTATGCATGATGCATGTTAAGTAGTTGATCAGTGTTGAGCTTAGCAATTTGTCGTAAGTATATCGCGTCTTATTTTTAATTATATAAATGACGGAACACAGCCATAAGGTCTTAGCTTTGGTTTATTATGTAAGAATGTAATAAATAAAAGTGAAAGTTGTCCAATACTCGTTTCAGATTGATAAGATATCAGCCACTGATATCTTATCAGCTCTAAATGAAAATTTGGTTTACGCTTGAAAGGGTGTATGGTGATAAAAAAGAAGATAAATATTAGGATTTATTTTTGAAGTGGTACCTATAAAGTCAAACTAACTTATAGAAGGGAAGAAGACTATGAAATAAAGGATTATTGGTGACCCTGCATAGTTTTTGAAGCTAATTTATTTAAAATATATACACATACATTTACTTACGCCGCGCTGTTAATCCTATTGGGATAGGCAGAAACTATCGATCGCCACTTAGTACGATCCTGGCAAACCTCTCTACCTTCGTTTACATCCATCAATATTTTCATACATGCTCTCTTATTCTCCATATTTCGGACTACTAACGTTACCTTAAACATTAGCTCTAGAGATCCCTTGTACCAATTTATATCTATCCTATAATCCATCATCTCGATGTGCCCAAATCATCTCAAAATTCCGTTTTCTATCTTACTTACAATATCATTCTTCATATTCATACCACCAAAATTCTTGCAGTATAATCTTGCAATAAATACGTAAGAAGTAACAAAAAAGCCGTTGAATAGAACATTACGGAATCCTATCAAAACCTGCATGTAACAGTCAACCACATAGTTATGTGTAATTACACCTCGTACGTGAGAAATCTCTTCTAGATTACACTTGATATGAGGGTTTTTTCAATGTAACCAACACTGAATATGGATACTCGGTGTATTTAATCGTATTGCCAATAGAATATTAAAAGAAATTGATTGTTTTTTTTCTCCTTATCAATTTGTAAAACCAGTTTATTACATGGTGCATGTAAATGTTAATTCAATAAAGATAATAGCACACTATACAAGATATAAATTATACGTAAAAATAACCGCGGTATAATGTACCGCAGCTGGAAAAATCAAAAATACTAATAATACTAATTTTGGACACATTGACTACCGAAAAACATTTTATAACAATATATACTTAAACTCTATTTCAAACTAAAATTTTGCATTTTTATTTGCACATAATGCGACATACTCCTTGTCTACCATATATATTTCGTTTCCGCTGGTATTATTTCCGTTACGATTTAAATTTGGTGTAGGCACGCATTTTTCTTCATACAGTTTTTATTGGTAAGGATGTAAAACCTTCGCACTGGAAAATTGGTTAGGGGAATAAAAGAAAAGAGTCTAATGATCTTTTAAATGAGAGAGTTGATTCTTATCATTGTTTATCTCTAGATCGACTAGTCTTTAAGACGAGAACAAAGAAAATACATTTACACACATATAAATAAGTACGTGCGACCAACAATACCATTGGTTTTACTTTACAGTTTGATAAAAAGATATTGTATAACTGGTAATTATAGCATTGTATAGTCACAAATGCTTTGGTTTCAATGCGATTGTACTAGTATGTTCGACAAACCAAAAAAAGAGTTTCTATATTCATGCCGTGTAGTGCCGGCTTAGAATTTCACTACCTTTTACCCTAAGAGTTCTCTCTCAGGGCTTTTTAAGTGGTTTGTGGGCGATGTGGTTGGAGACTCATCACCAACGATATTTAATTTCTAACATCTTGTTTCTCATCTTCTTGTCATCTATCTATCGAAAGCTTTGGGCTTTTTTTGGATTTGTGGCAATCCACATTACATACATACATAATTCCCATTGGGCTAGGCAGAGACTATCGATCGCTACTTCGTACGGTCCTGACAGACCTCTCCAGCTTCGTTTACATCCATCAGTCTTTTCATGCTCTTCTATTCTTCATACTACGGACGCCTGCCGACGTTTGTATGTTCAACTTTATATTTCCTAATGTATGCTCACCTTTTACTTCGACAATTTGACACCGACTTCAGTATTATTTCTTCGAAGGGAGGGGTAAACGTACAAAATAGATTGAATAGTCGTTAAAAACAAATCAATCAATAGGGTTTCGGTCAAATGTTTTATCAATATTAATGGTTTTTCTATAATGATAATTGGATAGAACCAATCGACTATTAGAATAATAATCATTAGTATTGTTACATATTTTTTTCCTTTTAGGACACTCTGCTTTTTATGTAAGTATTTGCACAAATACTTTTTGACCTGGCAAATATGCTTTGCTTCTTTAACATACGTATGCATATACATTCTAAAACTCACGGACATAAATTCCAAAAAGCGGAAGCCAGAGCTTTAGAGGTAGAAACAACTCAGCCACATTTAAGTTGATAGGGGATAAGATGGTAGAAATAAAGTATCTTTGGTGATGAGCAGTGGTCGGAGTAGGTATATTGAATTAAGGTCACTGACATCAAACGTATATGTTAATATGGATACGCCTTCGAGTTTCCGGATTATTATGACAAAAATACCGAAACATCGAAATTATTACATGAAACTAGTTAAAAATGTATCAATACTCTCAACTCTCTCTCTCAATCAACTTAACAGTTTAAAAGAAAAATATCCTGACTTACCGTTGCCTCCGCAACCAGTCATTACCAGATGGGGTACTTGGTTACAGGCAGCATCTTACTACGCTCAACATTTAGATAAAATAAAAGAAGTTTTATCCTGCTTGAGCAGTTATGATGCTATAGCCATACGAAACGCAAAAAAACATTTTGGAAAAACAAAATTTAGAAAATGATTTAAAATATATTGAAGAAAATTACTCTATTATACTACTAGCCCTAAAAGAGTTACAAAAACAAAATTTATCTCTAGCTGATTCACTTTTAGTATTTGATCAAGTAAGATGATAAATAAGTTTAATGAATTTTTTAATGTAAAAAATGTAACTATTACCAGTAAATTTAAGTTTTGTGAGTGGGCAACACCAAGTATTTATAGATCAAGAGAAAAACTCTTCGATTTATATGATCAAAAAGCTTAAAGTAATAATAATGAATTGAGTGAATATGTAAAAAAATACTCAAAAATATTTAATAAAGTATGTAAAGAGGCTAAAGCCAGATACCTAAGCCGACGTATCCGAACATCCGATAATAAAGTTAAAACAGTGTGGAATATTATCAACACCCAAACAGGCCGAGGTAAACCATGCGATCAGGAGTTCTGTGTTCGATCTGATCAAGGTCTGACTACCTCTAATGAGAAAATCGCTTGTATTTTTGAAAAATATTTTACTGACATACCATCAAAAACAACTGAATATTTAAACACATCGGTTATAAAAGCTCAACACTTGTTACAACAAAATGTTGATAGGTGCGAAACTTTATTTTGTTTTACAGATGTCAGCCCTACGGATATCGAAAAATGTTTTAAATCATTTAAACTAAAAAGTTCTGAAGACATTTGGGGTATGTCAGTGAAAGTTTGCCATAATTTTATTGTAACTTTGGCTCCATATTTAGCAGATATATTTAATGAATGTATAAGAAATAAAATCTTTCCAAATCTCATAAAGCATAGTAAAATTGTACCACTTCTTAAATCCGGAGGAGATAAAATTAGTCCTGATGGTTATAGACCCATATCAATTCTGCCAGTTTTAAGTAAAATATTCGAAAAACTAATGTTCAATCAAATGCTTTTGCATTTCGCTTCAAACAAATTGTTTCATCCAAAACAATTTGGCTTTACGAAGGGCCGCTCTACCACTGATGCAGGCGTTACCTTAATGAAACACATTTTTGATTCGTGGGAACGCAAAAATGATGCTATTGGTTTGTTTTGCGATCTTACGAAGGCATTTGATTGTGCAGATCATGAAATCCTTTTTATTAAATTAGAACATTATGGCATACAAGGTGACGCGCACTTAAATTAATAAAGTCTTACTTTTCGGATCGGATACAGAAAGTGCAAATCAATAATGCAATATCACCTGGAACTCATGTAAAAATGGGTGTTCCGCAGGGTTCTATTTTAGGCCCATTTTTATTTTTAGTTTATATTAATGATTTGCCGTTCATGGTCGAGAAAATGTCCGAGATAGTGTTATTTGCTGATGATACTTCTTTAGTATTTGACGTTGAAAGAAATAATCAGAATATTGACGAGGTGAATAACACGGTTTCACAGATTCAAACATGGTTTGCTTCCAATAATCTTGTATTGAATGGTAAAAAAACCAAATGCATTAAATTTGTATTACCATTATTTTGTACACGTATAGGTTTGATGAAAAAAAAATGTTGAGTTTCAGTTCTATGTATGGGGAACCCTAAAAATTTTGGTTTTTTTTTTCAGATTTTACTTTAAAATCTTAATGCGGTTTACAGAATACATCTACGCACCAATTTTCAATAATGTAGTTCTTATAGTTTCGGAATAAACTGGCTGTGACATACGGACGGACGGACGGACGGACAGACAGACAGACAGACAGACAGACATGACGAATCTATAAGGGTCCCGTTTTTGCCATTTGGCTACGGAACCCTAAAAACCAAATGCATTAAATTTGTATTACCTAATGTTAGGTGCGTTGATAACGAAAAAATTTTAAATAATGAAATGTTACTATTTTCGGATAACACAGTTTTCTTAGGGATAACTCTGGACTCCAAGCTCCAATGGGGACCTCACATTAGCTCACTAGCTGGCAGGCTAAGTAGTGCTGCATATGCCGTTAGGAAAATAAGACATTTGACAGATGTACAGACAGCTCGATTAGTTTATTACAGCTATTTTCATAGTGTAATGTCTTACGGTATTTTACTCTGGGGCAGAGCAGCTGATGTTGGTTCCATATTTATTCTCCAAAAGAGAGCAATAAGAGCTATATACAATTTGAGATCCCGAGATTCCCTGAGGGAATTGTTTAAAACAATAAATATAACGACGCTGCCATGTCAATATATTTATGAAAATATTATGTATGTAAGAAAGAATCAGGCCTCTTTTGTGAAAAATTGTGACAGACATATTCGAAACCTGAGAGACAACAATAAAATATCAGTACCAAAATACAGATTGTCAAAAGTAAATACATCTTTCATGGGGTTATGCGTAAAAATGTATAATAAAATACCTGAGGACATTTTAAATTTATCAGAAACAAAATTCAAAGCAGCAGTTAAAAGAAATCTTAGTTCGAAAGCCTATTACAATGTCAATGATTACATTAATGATGAAGTGGCTTGGTGTCATCAGGGCTCTGTGCAGGATGTTTCCGGGCTAACACCAAAGTTGTAATGGACGTAAAAAAAGATGTGTGTTGACGAGTTTCTTACGGGTTCTTCTCTCAACAAAACACCTTCCGAATCCGAAGTAAACTTAGTATTAAGACAAAATTTGACGTTCAAAAAACAAAGATTTATCTTTTTAATTTGAAATAAATGATTATTTTATTTTATTTATAAGGGTTACGCTTAACGAGTGCAATAATGAAAATATAAAAAATAAAATAGAATCAGTTATGGAACGAAATCCAGATTTAGATACAATTAGAGAATACGGCAAAGTATTGAAAAAAGCGTAGCAAATAATCAGAAACTTTATTTCAAATTCGCTCCGTTGACATCTACAGATGTTGAACGATCATTTTCCACTTACAAATGGATCTTAGATGTTAAAAGAAATAGCTTTAAATTAGAAAATATTGAAAAAGTTATAGTTATTTATTTTAATTGTATAGAGACAGAAAATCAAAATGTAGAACTTGTAACCGATGAGGATTAAAAATAATTATTTTTAATAAAACTGTAATAATGATTATTTGTATTAACAATAAACAATTTTGTTTGCTTACATATGGTTTTTTATTTTATTACTCTATTTACCAAATTTTTGGAAACTCCGGTACATTCCGGAAGAAATGCATGTCCATGTTATGATATCATGCATGACGCAAGTATCTAAAATCAATATACCTACTCCGACCACTGGTGATGAGTCTCCAACCGCATCGCCCAAAAACCACTTAAAATACGAGTACGTATATTTATTTTGTACAACACTCTTCAAAAGAAATGGGATAGAGCTTTTTTAAGCTGACATTAAGCAAATTCACAAAAACTTCTATACACCACACTTCAAACTTAACTAAATAATTATCATTAGTGGTTTGAGACTTAAGATGACAATTACAACCAAAGCAGAAAGGGACCAAATCGATCATTGTCCCTCGCAATTCCCACTAGGATCGTAGGTCGCAGTTCCGTTACTTTGACACTACGCTCAATTCCAACGGTCATTCACCCGACAGTTTACTTTAAACAAATCAATATATTTAATATACAATATATTACGGACGCAGGTCATTCACTGGAGAGTGGAAGGACGAATTTTATATCTTCGTCGTCCTTTTTAGGTATGTAGCGAAGTTTTTAAAGTTTTTTTAGGAACTTTTATATTGATGTAATGACGCCTCCTTGAAGAGATCTGAGTGTGGGCCCGAAGCATGCGATAAGCGGAGCGGTAGCAGACTGCCAGACTGCTTGATATCCTTTCGAAATATTTTCGGTATTCTTTCGAAAAATTCTCTTAATACCGGTGGAGTAACTGACTAAAATAAATAAAAAGTATTTAAGTTTTTCTATTTATATTACCAGAAATAGTAAATGGTCTAGAATAACAAGGTAACTTCGTTTACCAGAAAATCCCTAAATGAGTTATAGACAGATATTTTATTTATAGTAAATAAAAATCTATGTATATGTAATTGAGATGATTCTGAAATCTAGCTAGTTAGGTTAAATAAAATAATTCGGATCAAATTAATCTTATTTCAGTGTAAACAAACAATGTGCTATATGCTAGTGAAATTGGTGAAAATAAATCATATATAATTTACAAATTATTGTAATATATAATTAGATTAATATAATATCTTCTATGATATTGCAAACCTAACAGTGGTTCCAATTAAAATACAGTTTAAAAAACAAAAACCTAATCATCTCTTCAAAATGATGCATTTAAAATCTGTGAAATAACTTCCAATAACTCCAGCAGGTGACCTAAATACTTGGAAATTTAGATCTTTAGTTATCTTGGAACAATAAACTAAGATTACAGAGTGATAAGCCCCAACATAGTTTTACTCTTAATGATCGTAACGAAATAAGGTAAGTATGAAAATACAGAGCTATTATGTAGCGTATCTAGAAACCTCAATGTAAATGTAGGTTAAGCATAAACTACAATCGGATAAAAGTAAAATGTAACAGGTATATAGAGCTGATATGTGACAGAGGAGTAAAAGAAGTACTATGACAAAATTAAATTAAATTGTATGTGTATGACTGTGAAAGTAACAATAAGAAATAATATTTCTAAAGAAAAAATATATTTACGCGAGAAAGAGCTAATAAATATTGATCAAGCTCTGCGACTGCAATAACATATAAAATTTTGCGCATATCAATTTAATTAGCACGCACTATACCGTATATTTAAACCGACGACAAACGGAGGAGGCTAATAATTCAATTTAATTTAAATCTTTTTGTTCATGAAAACCTCATGTGGGGATTATTACTTATAACATACATACATACATATACTCACGGCTGTAAATCCCATGAAGGGGTAGCCAGAGCTAGAGAATTAGATATTCCTCAGCCACTTTTGGAAATTGCGTGGGGAAAAGGTGGTGAAATAAACGTTTTTGGTGATGGGTCTCCAGCCGCATCGCCCATAAATCCCTTAAAAGCCCCAATACCGTTAGTCGCCTCTTACGTACACCCACCGGAAGAAATGGGGTAGTGCTATTCTAAGCCGGCACTACACAGCATTCTACTAATCTTTCCTTTACTTATTATTTATTCAACTTGGTTTTGTGCCAACTCATAATTACATTGTTAAATATTTTAAAACTTATAAGGTAGTTATTAAAACAAAATAATGAATATATTTTATCTTGTTTTGTTTGAAAGCTTTCATTTTGTACCCTTAAGATGTTGGAACATAGAAATATCAATCCGTTCCATAAAACAATTTTATTATCCTGTATCAGTACGTAGTGCGTATTCAAATAAAGTGTCTTGTAAATGTTGACTATAAATAAAGCCACGTGGGCGAAATGGGGCTTCTGTCCCGAAATAGTCGACAGACAGACAGACAGGAGACGGCATCTGTTATGTGAATGAACTTCGATATATAACAAACATATGTTACACTTGTCAACGTATTAGTTCGCTATTATACTTGTATAAAAATGTCACATGAGTGGCAGAAGCATTTATTTAAACAATCTTGAGAATTTGTAATCAGTAGGTATATTTTTATTGAAAATGTTCTCCTCAGTTTTTATTCGCCTTAATGACACCTGTTATAAGATGTATTCGTACAAAACGGCTATAAGCCTGCCCCCTATCGCGTAAGTACACACACTGTCCAAAGAAAACGTGGGTACTCTGAACACCAGGGATAATGTCACGGATGTTCAGAAGTATTAGTACCTTTGCCAGCCCCTTCGGGCGGCGTGAAACAACAATATACGGCGTGAACGTTTAAGTGTTTGAGTTATCTGTTAATTCAATAATGATCAATTTTATTAATTTTTTGGTGTTTTATGGCCGTGATTATATGTGTTCGTTTATGTAAAAAAAACGAATTACACACCTTAAATATAACATAAACTTCTAGAAATGGAAATAATGTTAGTTCAAATTTATCACTAGCATCTTTAGATAGTTTAATTACTATTTGAGGTCGGAATACCCAAAAATAACGACAAAAAATGATAAGAATAAAAAATGTTTCCGAACATTATTGATAACGCGTCCATTAAGCTAATAAACCATTAAAGTATTTTTTATTGCTTCGTAGCTTTTAATTGAAGTAACAGAACAATAAAGTCGATATAATTGTTTGTATACCTTCAACTGGTTCTCTATCGATTTTAGCTTCGATAACGACATCTGCGTCTTGCGATACTAAATAATGGACATACATCTATATACACAAGGCTATAAATTTGTAGAAAGAAAATTTCCTCGCCCACTTTACAGTTGAGTAAGGAAATAAATGTAAAATAAAGGCCCATAAATCACTTAAAAAGCCTCAATAACCTGAGTCACCTACCTGGGAAAAAATGGGGTAGTGCTATTCTAAGCCGGTACTACACAGCTAAATAATTAAAGTGATTTTAATTAGAGCCTTCGCACACCAAGTTTTTTTTAGGCACAGAAACGTGCGTTTACAGAGACTAAGTGATGCCTTTAAGCATCAGGAGATCTAGCATGAGCGCTATTTTATCGTCACTCTGTCGTTTATAATAAGAAAAAAGTGTAAAATACTATGTAAGTACGAAAGAGATTATTGTTTTATACGTCGCTCGCGTTATCGCTCGTGCTAGCCTTGCTGAGGCAGTAAAAGCTCTTTCCCACTGAGTTACCTAACTTGTGTCATAACTTTTCCGGCACCTACACAACGTACTTCATGACATGTATTTCCAAGTTAACTAAGAAATTTTTATAGAATTAGTTCTGAAAGTACACATAACGTTCACCTTGATAAGTAAGTAAGAAGATAAGTTTATGATCATCGTAGTAGGAGATATAACATCTAATATAGAATGGTCCATTACCTTAAAGTATTTTGCAAGTTGTATCATCCCGTTTTAAGAGTTACGCATAGATAGTTATTATGGAGAAAGGGCACTCATAATTCTGTGATTTAATTATTATATAGTATATTAATAGAAGCATATTAAGCCCTGACTTCTGTATGATTTGGATTTAGAATAGAATAGAATAGAATAGAAAACTCTTTATTGTACATCAAATATGGAAAAACAATTACAAATACACAGAATGAATTAACAAAAGTACAATTGGCGGTCTTATCACAAAAAGCGATCTCTTCCAGACAACCTTTGAATGGAGAGGTCAATAAATTAGAGTCATGTGAGATAGATGTACAACAACATGGTGAAACTGATGACTATGCGTTAATCTGCTTAAACAATACAACAATCCAGTCATACTTAAATCTAGTTATAAAATAATAAACTATTAACAAACATATAAATACTATGATACAATAAATTAAAACTACATACAAATATTATGATACATATTTTTATTTATATACTTAATATATATAATTTAATTTGCAACAGTATTATAGCGTTTCAGTGAGGTAGTGCTTTTTTACCATATCCTTAAAAATAGATTGGGATCTAGCCTGACGAATCTCTACCGGAAGTGCGTTCCACAATTGAACAGCCTGCACAGTGAAGGAGGAGCCATAGTAATTGGTTGAATGGGAGGGAATGCTTAATAGAAGATTATGTTCAGAACGTAGATTAAGATCGTGGGAAGAGGAGAGAAATTGAAAACGTTCTTTTAGATAGAAAGGGGTGGCAGGATTGAATAAAATAGAGTGAAGGAGAGAAAGTGTATGTGCATTCCGGCGGAGACGAATAGGAAGCCATTTCAGTTGATTGCGATATACAGATACATGATCATATTTCCTCAATCCAAAAATAAACCTAATGCAAAAGTTTTGGAGGCGCTCAAGTTTATTAAGATGCTCTTCAGTTATATCAAGGTAGCAAGTATCAGCATAGTCAAGAAGGGGCAAGAGAAGTGATTGAGCTAACGCAGTTTTAGTAGCAGTAGGAAGAAAATTACGCAACCTTCTGAGGGATCCCGCTGAAGCGAACATCTTTCGGCTAACCATTTCTAATTGTGGCACCCAAGATAAGGTGCTGTCTATCATTATCCCTAGGTTTTTAACTGTAGGGCTAATAGGAATTGATGTTCCGTCAAATAATATAGGCGGTAGTGACTTATAGTCGATCCTAGAAATAATTCGAGAACTACCGACTATAATTATCTGTGTCTTATTTGGATTCACTTTTAGTCCATATGCTTCACTCCATTTCAAAATCCGCTCCAAATCAACATTAATCAAGTTTATGGACATATTTAATTGGTCAAAATTAGCCTGTGTGTAAATCTGAAGATCATCTGCATAAAGGTGGTAGGAAGAAGTTAGTTGAAGAGAAATACTATTAATAAATATAGCAAATAAAAGAGGAGACAACACACCACCTTGTGGAACACCGGCAGTTAACTCGCACCAGGGAGAGTAAGACTCCTCGATGCGAATACGCTGCCGTCGTCCTAGTAGATAACTACGAAACCAGTCAATCACCGTTGGAGATATGTTAAGAGAACGAAGTAAAGCTAATAATATTTCGAAGTCAACTGTGTTGAAGGCACTACTGAAATCTAGCAATGCCAGGATAGTCAGCAGACCCTTATCCATCCCCAAACGAATGTCGTCAGTAATTTTGACAAGAGCCGTGACAGTACTGTGAGAAGGACGGAAACTAGATTGAAAAGGATTAAGGAGATCATTTTTAGTGAGAAAGTCACTGAGTTGTCTATTAACCAATCGTTCAAGAACTTTAGAAAGGAAAGGGAGGATAGATATAGGACGATATTCAGAAAAGGACTTAGGATTGACTTTTTTAGGAATAGGGGTAACTTGGGCTTCTTTCCATATTGTTGGAAATGATCCTGAGGATATGGAATTGTTAAAGATTTTGGTGATAACGGGAACAATTATGTCAAGGATAGGCAATATCATTTTACGGCTAATACAATCACCGCCTACTGCGTTTGATGTAATAGATATAATGTTCTTATTAACATCACAATCGGAGAATTGACACATATTAAAGGGTGGATGATCCGGAGTTGGAAGTGCAGAAAGATAATTTAATGTTTCAGCCTTTTGAAAACCTCCAAAGGCAGAAGATGAGGAAAAATGATTGTTAAGTAACTTGAGGTCAATGTCTTTTGGGATTGAATCTTGACGAGATTTTCCAACTCCTAAGGATCTAAGAAACTTCCAGATTTTAGCTGGATCGCCATTTTCAACGGATTCATGAATGTGGTGTCGTTGTGCATCCCTACACACCCTATTGCAATGATTTCGAATTAAAACATACTTTTCTTTATTTACATCAGTTGGTCGAGATTTAAATTTAGACTTGGCACGTGCTTTTTTAGTCAAAAGATTTTTAATATCAGTACTGAGCCATGGTGCCGGTAAATGTTTCATTTTCACCGCTTTTATTGGTGCATGAACGTCATAAAGTGCTGTTAGTAGAGTATTAAAAATGTTCACTTGTTCATCGACAGTATCCGCTGTAGTACATGACGTCCAGTCAATGTTCGAGGCATCATGTCGCAGCCTATCCAGATCTATACTACCAAAGCTGCGTTGCAGAAGAATTTTTGACTTATTTTTAGGAGGGCGAAGTTTATAGGGCAAGTACAGAAGATCGTGATGAGAAAAAGCATCAGCCGGAGTTTGTCCATGAAGAGCAACATGATTGGGAGAAGAGACAGCTATAAGGTCTAAAAGAGACGGCGTACAATTTGGTAAGTTATGAGTGGCATCAAGAGGTAGAATATGAAAATTACTACTTTGGAAAATTGAAACTAGGGATTTAGAGCGGAAATCTCCTTTTTTAAGACAAGTGTTAAAATCACCCATAATAATGGAGTGGTCGTACGAGGGAGTAAGGTCTTCCAAGAGCTTCTCAAACGAAGGAAAATAATTTAAAAGTAGGGATGGACTATAGTAAACACCAAGTAAAACTTTATTGTGACCTAAAGCGAGTTCTATAAATAAATGTTCACCTGCATTGGAGGGAGGAGGTTGCGATGAAGTGCTAATAATGGAATAAGGAGTATGGAGATAAATAGCAACACCACCACCACGACCGTTTACACGATCGTTTCTGATAAGTTGAAATCCTGGTAGAGTGTAGGAGGCAGAAGGAAGACAAGGTTTTAGCCAAGATTCAGAAACAAGAATAGCATGAATACTTTTACTGTCAAAAGAAGACAACATATCTGTAAAGTGAGCTGGTATGCTTTGAGCGTTAATATGAATGATATTTAAATTACTCTGAAGTGCAGAAAAGTGAGCATCCAACGTTTCGGCTAACGAAGGGATACTATAAAAACTACCACTAGTGTCTAAATCGTCGGACGAAGAAAACGATTGGTAATCGTCACTCAAGTCATTATCACAGAGGTTTTGTTGCATTATAAGTTTCTAATATAATAAATAAATATGTCTAAACTAATATATACCGTTATAAAATACCCTAAACTATAATTATCAAACTTAGTATTAAAACAATAATACATACAGTGAACCATCACCTGCCAGCAGGGTGGATGGATAAAACAAACAATATTTATATGCGAACTGACACGTAAACAGAACGCATTGTGGCTGCACAAACAAATTAAAAAAGAAAGGTATCTAAACAACAAATAAGAATATTATGGCTTTAAGGAATTTAAATTGCCGAAAACGT
Source organism: Bedellia somnulentella (assembly GCA_963576735.1). NCBI lineage: Eukaryota > Metazoa > Arthropoda > Insecta > Lepidoptera > Bedelliidae > Bedellia > Bedellia somnulentella. Next base: position 12,383,776 of record OY755183.1, read on the forward strand.
AAAGTGCATAGAGAAGACGCTCATTATTGAATTCAGTCTGTGTCTGCCAGGCAAGTAAATGAAAAACAAACAAATTGGAATAAACAGGAGACACTGGCGAAAATAATGTGACTACTAGGTAGACGCCATTAACCAAAAATGAAAGATTACATTATTATCACAACAAACAAACAAAACACAACAAGCAAGACTGAAAGTTTACACAAATATACTTTAATAAAACAATGTAAGGATAAGTAGAACGGTTTCAAAAAGAAAATGTAATGTACTATGAGCGGCTCATATTTAACCTTTACACGTAAATTTTATCAGTTCTATAATTGGCAATGTATGAAGAACTAGTTTAGAAACCTACACTATCATTTTCGTCCGGTACGCACGAGCCTGGTTGTTGCCGGCTTCTGAGTTTTCTTCTGCTTAGTAGGAGCCCCGGTAGCAGCCGCAGCGGAAGCAGCTGGTGCTGAACTGCTCGGAATCCTATTCAGTTCAGCAATCGTCGTGAGGCGATGACGCGACCCATCCGGAGCTATGATATGAATGAATCCTTCGCGCGTCCAGCACTGCGCCACTCCAAACTTCTGCCGTGCTGCAATAAAGGCATCATGCCGCCTTTTCGTCAAAAACTCTGACAATGTTGTACCAGTGCCTTTGAGACGAGTCTTGGATGACCATACCTGGTCCCGAACATCTAAGTTCTTAAACTTCACAAGTATTGGTCTAATTCGATCACCTGCAGACCGTCCCATTCGATGACAGCGACTGATATCACCCGGAGCAAAGTTTGAAACACCAAGTTTCTCCACAACCAGCTTGGTAGCGACTGTGGCAGTATCCTCGTCCTTGCTCTCTGCCAAACCATGTATCAGAAGCATTTTGCGTCGACTTCGCATTTCAAGTTGATCAGTTTGACTTGATATAATGGTAACCTGCTTTTGCAAATTAGTCAATACTTGACTAATGAACGAGCGAAATGCAGCAAATTCTGCGGAGAGATCAGTTGAAGTTTGTGTAGGTGAGCCGGACTGCTGCATCTTAACTTCAAAGGCATCCATTCGCTTATTGAACGAGTTTGTCAAGTCATCCAGTGATTCTTGATATTTATTAGCCTCCATTGTTAAATCAAGAAAAGTGAAGTGCGGTTAGAAAATTGTGATTTCACTCAAAACTGTTGCCACTCAGGAAATAATAAATGCTAGCATGTGGTAGTTCACTGTGATAGATTATAACATTAAATTACTGTATTGTAACAACTATTTTAAATAAATTTTATTACTTAAATTAAGAGCACACTGTTTAGTTATTAACATCTACCCACGAAAAAAGATTAAGAGCACACTGTTTAGTTATTAACATTTACCCACGAAAAGAGGATTTAGTAGGAAAACAATCTCAATACGTTCTTATATATTTGTAAATGTAATCATGGAAAATATTTGCGATGCGTCTCAAAACATATGTCTGATAAAATTATAAATTTTCGCGATATCATTAATACAAACTAAAAAAAATGTAATGTGTCAAATCTTCTAAGAATCTTCGAAAACCATGACGATGCCATAAAATTCTGAAATTTTATTTCAGCTTATTACCTAAATGGGATTAAAATACAGAATCCGGGCATGTGGAGAACTACTTCATATAACCCTGACTAGAGTACCCCATGTTAAAAAAAACAAAAATATTGTATCAAAAATTCTAAAACCACTTACCATATAAACTTCGGGTGGATGCCAACAGTTTGCATACTAAGCGCTGCCGTGACGGGTCGTGGCCACAGACCTCCGAACCGACCGCAGACGGACCGACAGACGTCCACGTTGGAGAATATAGAGTTGTTCAGGTGACCCGTGGTTATAGGGGTTGGGGACTCCTGCCTTTGGCAACCAGCGTCCGGGATACAGCGATAGCTCCATGTTGGCCTGAAAGGAAAACTGAAAAGTTGATACACCTATTAAAACTGGCGTGAGTGGCCTAATGGACCATGTGATTTTTAACAACCCATGCTTATGAATCCTAAAATGGGATGGCAAAACTAGTAGAATCCATAATTTTTTGACCCTTTTGGAAGCTTAGAACTTGAAAGTGTGAAATAAAAAACTGTCGGTGATGGATTTCCAACCACAAGTATCCTGATACCTCAATTTAGGTCTTTTCTGAAATCTTGTAAGACCGACATTACGGATAGGCAGATACACGGAAATTGGTGTATCTGATATTATTTAATAATTCATGATAGTATAGTCCGCTGATACTGCTGACTTAAGAAAGAAAGAAAGAAAGAAAGAAAAACGTTTATTCGCCATGTGTGGCACAAAAAACATACAAACAAAAAGTAATAATATAAATAACTAGTGGATCGTCCCAGCTTCGCACGGGTAGCGTTGTTTTTTTAAATATCTGAGGTTTCTTTCTTCAGTCACTGCTCAAGCATTGTGAAATTCAGCGTAATGTTTTCAATTTATTAAATTTGTAGCACTCCCTTAACAGTGTAGTTTGGTGATTTTGAATGCGCTTTAATGAACGGTTCAGTATTTCCGTTTAATAGCAAATTTTGGAATAAAACGCCATGAAGTATTTATAACAATCTAAAAAATTAATCATTACGTTATGTAGGATGCAACTACTGGCGCCATCTAGTATGTTATATGTAAATTAGTAAAGATTTGGTTTCGATCACGGGCGCGATGGCTTATTATATGTATAATTTCGGTGTTTGTCTACCGATTTCTATGATTCTTTTTTTATTGAATAGGTAATAATGTTACCTTTTTTAAATTAGGGATGAGTGAGAGGTTTACAAACGTAAGAGTAAACAAATATAATCAGGATGTTCCGAACTGCTAAGCTATCAGGAATTACACGTGTTATTGTGAGTCAACCATAAAAGATAGACATATACTGTTGAGGATTTTTTTTAGATAATTTTATGAAGAATATTTCCGCCACACATGATTTCTATGTAAGTTTAACCATTAAGGCTGCACACGCGACGGAAGCTTAAAAAATGGAGTAACTTCTCCCGTTTTCCCCAAATTTCCCAAAATTCCCCCTTACTTCTCTGCTGGAAAGTATACAAAAACCTGCGCAGGAGTATGAAGAATAATTGTACCAAGTTTCGTTAAAATCCGTCGAGTAGTTTTTGTTTCCATAAGGAACATACAAACCGACAGACAGACAGACAGACAGACAAAAATTTTACTGATTGCATTTTTGGCATCAGTATCGATCCCTAATCACCACCTGATAGTTATTTTGAAAATATATTTAAAACTTTAGCTAACAAAGAGAACAACTGTGATGATAGAGTCCTGTCGTTTTTAAGCAGTGAAATACGTTTTTGCATCCAAAAATTAAAATCAATGAAGAGCCCCGGAGAAGACCAAATAACAAACGATGTTTTAAAAGCCATAGAAGAACCTATCACACCAATTTTAACATATTTATTTAACCAAATACTTACAATGAAGTTAATACCGTCTGATTGGCATACAGCTGTAATATCATTGATATACAAGAAAGGGGATCCAGCATATATTGGTAACTATCGCCCTATCAGCCTACTGCAAACCCTATATAAGTTATTCACTAGCCTTATCTTAATGAGAATTTCAAAGCTTCTGGAAGAAAATCAGCCGAGAGAACAAGCAGGTTTTAGGTCAGGCTTTTCTACTACAGACCACATCTTTACTCTGACTCAAATAATAGAAAAATGTTCAGAATACAATATCGGACTCTACATTGCTTACGTCGACTATGCGAAGGCTTTTGATTCGATTTCCCATGAAGCCCTTTGGTTATCACTAGAAGAACAAGGAATACCAAACACATACATCCATATTCTAAAAGAAATATACAGCAAAAGCCAGGCTTTGATAAAGATGGAGAAAAAAGGCAAACCGTTCAACATAAAAAGGGGAGTCAAACAGGGAGACCCAATTTCTCCACAACTTTTTAACGCAGTATTAGAGCATATTTTTAGACAGATGGATTGGAGCGGCTTCGGTTTAAAGGTTAATGGAGAAAGATTGAATCATTTGCGTTTCGCAGACGATATAGTCTTGATAAGTGAAGATCACACTGAACTGGAATTTATGTTAAACTATCTAAACGAAGAAAGTAGTAAATGTGGACTGTACATTAACGAAGAAAAAACGTGCATTATGACCAATAGAAAGAAAATACCTACTAAGATACAGTCAACCGAAATTTTATATGTGGAAAATTATACTTACCTAGGACAGAACATATGCTTTAAGAACCTTACACAAAATGAAGTAGACTGCAGAATTAAAAAAGCCTGGCAAAAGTACTGGTCTTTAAAAGAGATATTTAAATCACCACTACCGATCCACCTAAAAAAAAAGGCTATGGACACGATAGTTTTGCCGTGCCTTCTCTATGGTTGCCAAAGCTGGGCTCTAACGAAAGAAATAATAACCAAGTTACAAGTCAACCAACGAGCCATGGAGAGAAGCATGTTAGGTATAAAACTGAAAGATAGGAAAAGGAATACCGAAATAAGGCAGACAACAAAAATCGTCGACGCCGCCGAGCTGGCCTGCAGGCTTAAATGGAGATGGGCAGGACATGTAGCTCGTCTCAAAGATAATAGATGGAGCGAAAGAATGCTTCATTGGTGCCCGCGCGACTCTACACGCCCCCAAGGAAGACCCCGGCGCAGGTGGCGCGACGACATAGTGGCTGTGAATGGCATTGCCTGGATGAGAACTGCTCAAGACAGGAATCAGTGGTCCATGATGGAGGAGGCCTTCACCCAGAAATGGGTACCCACAAAATAATATAATCATTTTTAATTTTGAATGTTTTTTTTAAATATTTTTTTTCGTATTTTATTATATTAATGAATTATTAATCAATGTAATTAAATTAATTAATTAATTAATCAATTTTACTTAAAATTGTCTTAGAAACTTTGAATCATTTATAATTTATCATCGAAATGTGGAAAATAAAGGCTATTTTATTTTTTATTTATTTTATTTTTTATTTCATGTACAGAATTGACCTCTCTACAGATTTATTATAAGTATAGATTACTATTAAAATAACTTAAAACTAACACAATATTAAATATGAAAAAGAGGGGAAAACAAACTGCTGAACAAAAACAAACTAATTAATACTTATTCTAAGTCCTTTGCGCCACTGCAATAGCGAATTGGTACTGACTCAGCAGCATTACGTTGTGAATCGTTTGACTCCCAAAGTACCATTGTAGAGTGACAACACAGGCATCACACTAATACACTTTATTATGTAGAACTTTTCAGCTTGACAAAGGACAGTAAATACACTTACACATAAATAAATATAGAACATTATTTGCAAACAATTACAATAAAATACACGTATATGACAAATTTCGATAATAAATAACAGAAGAAATCTTGGCTGGAGCTAAGAAGAAACAGTGTTGTAGCCCTGATTTAGAAAACGAACCTATGCGTCTGTCACTTGGACTTAAGGGCCTGCCCTTGCTACAATAGGCGTTTGAATAATTACTAATAATTAAAATGAGGTGCGAATATGGAAGTCGTGCTTGCATACACATGAATAATCAATTATAAATGGTGTTTTTTGTTGATTGTCATTCTGTCATTTGTAGTGTTGGACAAAAAGAGCATGACACGAAGTCACGCGAGTGAATAATTCTGTCTGCAGCATACATAAAGATTAGTGCTATATTATCATTAGAAATATACGTTAAACTAAACTTTAGGATTGGGGATGGACAGTAATTTTCTGAAATGGAGGATGACATGAAATGAAATAAAAGAGTACGTAGCGTCGCCTAAATATAACTTACTTTTTTCTATACTTAAATACAGACGAGACGGTTAAGAGGGGAGCACCGCTTCCTATGCAGAGAGGCGTGGGTTCGAAGTACTTCGAAGCCTGAGTCAGGCCTACAACAATGTTTTTTTTTTATAAAGGTGGGTATGGTATGGATGGTATATTTATCATGGTTAACGTTGAGAGAAAACATCGTGAAAAAATCCACAAGGCTAAGTTGAACTCAGTCGCCATTTACACCAAACATAAAATTCTTACTTAAAAATATATTGTTAGTACGTAATTATAACAATACATGCCGACTATAATACTTATGTGTCAGTTTTTTATATAAAACTAAAAGATAGGGGTTAATAGTATTTTAAGGTGATATTTCTTGTAACTTACGTGTAAATATCATCAACAGTATTTTCTTCTAAAATATTGTTTTGGTCGTCGCATTTTGTGAAGTTAATTAATGAGAGGAACAATATCCGAATAACAATACACCATTTTTGATTTATCTGTAAGAAAACAACAGTTATTAATACCTTTGGTAGAAGCGAATAAAATTAGGAATATTCCTCTATACACTATTTATGAGACCCTTAAAAAAATACATTAGGTTTCATCTTTTTGCCGAAAGTAGTTCACCATGCAACTTGCCTTATTTTTGCGGATGATGTTAAATTATTGCATCCAATAGAAAGTGAAGATGATTGCAAACACTTTCAGGAGGACATTAATATAATAATTTGCTGGGGGGATAAGAATAAAGTATATTTTAATTCAAGGAAATGTGCAGTATTACATTTAGTAAAAAACAGACAGTTTACCATCACCGGTATCAAATTAAGGAGGAAGTTCTGCCCAGAGTGCAGTCTGTCAGGGATTTAGAGGTTAATTTTACCTCAGATCTATCTTTTAGTTCTCACATTATAGATATTTGTAAGAAGGAGTACAGTACTTTGGGTTTTGTAATTCGAACTGCACGAGATTTTACAAATATTAATGCAATTAAATCATTTTATAATTGTTTAGTTAGGACAAAATTAGAATTTAACGCAGTCATCTGGGCTCCCCATGAAACTAAGTAAAGTCTCATGGTGGAAAAAGTTTAGAATAAATTTCTAAGATTTCTGTATTTGAAATTGTATGGGGTATATCCATTCTACCCATTAATGTATCCCACTAAAATTCGTTTTAGGTATGGTAGGGTACATACAAACGCATTAGAAGTAAGACGTGATCTTACTTTAATGGTGTATATTCTAAGGGTGTTAAGGGGGAGTATATATAATCCTACTATACTAGGCACATCAAATTTGGCAATACCAATACAATATTGAGCTATAGTGTCAATTGGCTTCT